>MU226828.1:461698-473069 GCA_018584345.1 Thuja plicata | reverse complement strand
ATACCAAACACTATAATCTATATGATTATGAAGCAATACATCACAACATCATTATTACATGTTTATAATTACTATAGGATATAACACCGAGGTAGAATAAAATCACATGCCTCAAAATAAATCTAATTATCCAAAGAGGCTATAATAATCAACTAAGAAACATATTAAGGTAACCACAAGATCAAACAAGGTCAACCAAAGTCAACAAGGAAAGTCAAGTCAAACTCCTAACCAAGCATGAAGCTCTGAGACACAACATAGAAAGATTAACTAAGAATAATACCATGAAGGAAAAATAAATAAAATGAGTAAACAAATCACACAACCAAATGAATGCAAGTGACCACAAGGCACCAATTACAACAATGCCCAAATGGGTGTGCTAGATCTGGGTTTTTCACCCAAAGGTTGATTGACAAAGAAGGAACCCTAATATTTCTAAATTGGAATAATGAAAAGGGAAGAATCATGCAAGGGCCTTAGTACTATCTCCATAAAAATAAACATTAAGGATTTGAGGGCACGCTCAGACCTGTGAAGCCAGGTGAAGTCAATGCCCGGTACCTGCAAGCTTGTATCACAGAGAAGAAATACATGTGCATAGATATACATATAAGAAGACATTGCAGACAGATGACCAGGATCGATACATCGTGTGGACCTCATCTATGTGAGTAACTATGAATTCATCCTGAATCATGCAAACACATCATGTATATACACACACACACACACCAAGCATGTAGAATCATCCTAACAAAGGTTAGAATCTTGAGCATTGGGTTAGTATCTAATCAATACTAATAATAAATCAACATAATAATGAGACATATCCCAAATCATCAAACGACATACAAGATTCATCAAAAGTAACCTTAACAGAAGAAAATATAAATAATCACTTATATATATATATATATCCATATATAACATCCTAACTATATTCATAAAGGTTTTGAAGCTCCTTAATACATACACAGAGATAAATACATACAAAAATTATACCTTTAGATAGTATGTCTTATATTAGAATCCTCGGGTACTGGTTTATGAAATCATTGTAAACAAACTATAGGAATAGATCAAACAAGTATCATGAACAACTTAAGCTGTAAGAAAACATTGAAACATCTTACTTTGTTCAAAAACATAAAAATTATATTAGGGTTAGAGGGGTATTACACATGGCCTCACATCGTATACCCCCAATTGTAGAAAAGGGCAAAAATGTTCGACGATAGCCTAGACTACCAGATAGTCAATGATGCCTTCATTTTTGCAATCATCCGATCTATTGAGACTGCTTTTGTGAAAAGGATGTCAGAGGAAGAAACAACCAAGGTGAGGGCCATAGGTGCCTATTACATACAATTTAGAACCTTCACATACATTTGGATAGCAAGATCAATGATGAATCTGAAGAAGTTGCCTAGATATCCATCTGATTAGATAATCATTTTGGAAATGGCTCGGCAGCTCGCAGATGCCTATGAACATATAAAACACAAGAAGAAGCACTGTTGGAATTTCCCCATCTCACTGGGACCATATACCCTACAGGACATGAAGGTCTATAAATCCTTGGCTTTTGAATGGGATGACTATCCCCTACAACTCTACGACACAGTGCGGCCTAGATTTGACCCTATAGGCACATACAACCACATTATTGGCAAGTTATACATTCATGAACCTTACCTAGAGGATCACTAGATGAATTGCGTAGATGATCATGAGGTCAGAATCTGGGATTATTGTAGAATGAATCTTACCTTGGCTAAGGAAGTCATAAAGAACCTTATTCCCCCAAAAGTTTGGGAATATGACTCAGAAGAGGTCCTGGAGGCCATCTATATAGATGAAAAAATATATGACTGACCCATCATGAACGCAGAGGTTGACAAAGATGAGAATGATGACATAAATTTCTGGGCAAGACACATAATGAGAACAATGGAAGAATGGATCAAGAGGCCCTACAAAATGAGCCTAATACCTGTGAAGACATTGATAGATCCACCTAAGAAGGTAGATAAATGGTGCAGAGAGATAAACACAGTGCTCCAATACAAAAAGGCACCACCACAGAAGCCAAACATGGTGTATGGTCATGAACGGATAGTAGAGTATGGGTCAAACCCAAGGTCCAAGGCTCATAAAACAAGAATGACCAGATAGATAGATCCTCCCATAGGGAAAGCATAGGTTGCATCAGATGAGGGACCTTCTACTTCTAGAAAATATCCTCCTGTCAGTGGAAAGGGGAAGAAGACATACAAGAAAAAGAAAACCTCTACACCTCTGCAATTAGAAATCGTATAGGAGGACCCGCAAGAGAAGGAGGAGGAAGATGTCCCTCTAGTTAAAAGAGTGAGGTCTCAAAAAAGAAGAGAAAAGGAGACTAGTAGAAAGAACCAGGAGGATCTGAAAGAGAAAGATAACCCCTTAGATGCTCTAGGATTAGATGAGTTCTAGATGTTAGACTTTGATGGTCTAGAAGGGTTTCTGGACTAGGGCCAGGATACACCCGGTTATACAACTAGATATGAAGCAGGTGGTCCTATTTTTCAACCATAGGTGATCTTAACTCCACCTCCTATTCAATTCACTAATCCAAAGCCAAATACACCCAAGGTGGGAGATAATTCTACGGTAGATCAAGGGTCCGGGAATCAAGAGTCTGCAATAACTCAAGGGGTGAGTACCAATGAGCCTACTCCAGGGACCAATACTATCATAACACCCTTTCACATCCCCACTCCACCAACTACTCTCCCACTTCCTATTCCTACTCCACCCCCATTTCTCACAACTCCACCAACTACTCTTCCATTTCCAATCCCGAATCTCTCAACACCTACTCCACCATTACCAAACCCCTTGGCTTGCCACATCCCAACACTGGGAGGATAAGTAATCAGAGAGGCTACATCAGGCTTCAGAATCATAGTGGGGTCTTGAATGGAATCAATACCAGAGCCTTGGTTAGTTCCTCAAGAGATGAAGACAAAATTTAGGAAATGCAAGAGGGAGACAAGGAAGAAGAAGATAGGGGGAATGAAGGAGAACGCCAAGGAAAAGGGAGTGAAGGGTAACATAGGCAAGAACAAGGAGAGGAGAAAGACAAAGAAGTGAATCCAAGATCTCAAGGTTTAGATTCAATTCTTCAAATTACCCCATATGAGTTAGTCACTGCATCTAGCAAAACCACCTGGTTTACCAAAGAAATTAAGTCCAGGAGAAGAACCTATTCAAATGAAGATGAAGGGGAGAACATGGACATAGCATCCTTAGGACAAGCCTTTCATAAAAAAAAAATCATATTACCAGCCTGGACAATGTCCTATGTCACTCAAGATACTAGGGGATGCTGGAAGGCATAGGTTGATGTCCCATCTGCCAGCACTTCTCAAGCCCCAACCACCTCAGTAGAATATACATTAGAGGTAGATTTGGGGGAACCTACCAGGGAGGGCAGCAAGACACTAGAAGCCTTAGGGCTCAAACATGCTCTAGGTTTTATGAGTAAAGATGAAGAGACCATAAGGGCCTTGACTGAACAAAATGAAGCCTTGAAGAGGTTCATCCACAAAATGGTTGGTCCCATCGACCCTAACTACCCAGAGGCTTCACTATAGGCCATGTTGGATAAAAGAAATGCCCCAAACTTACCAGCAGGTCTAACTCCCTCCTTCATCAAAGCAAGTGCAGATTGAAAGGAGGATTTTGAGAAATACAGGGAAGGTACTATCAAGAAAATATTCAAACCTTACAGGGTTATTCTAATAGAGGCTATGAATTTGATAGATTTGATGACAAATGATGGTGGCCTAGAATCAGAGACCAGAAAATGGAGAGCCACCCTCCAAGATCTACAGATCATTAGAAAACAATGCTTCCAAATCTTGGTAAAAATATATGAAGGTGAGGAGCTAGAAAAATTTGAGACATGGATCAAGTGCATAACCAAGATAGTTGGTATTTATGAGAAATATCAAGCTTCCATATTGGATAAGAAGAAGGAGGTGTTGGAATGGGTAGAGGAAATAGATATCTTTTTCATGGGGATCGACATTGACTTATACCAGGATGAAGATAAGCATATCTTATGACCATCCGAAGAAGTGGTCCAACAATTCAAGGACATTATGGTAGGTATAGGGACCAAGGAAGCCCTGCAACAATTGTTCTATTCAAAGGAAGAAATGATGAAGATGGCCAATCACGTAGAGGAAATCCAATTATTCACATCCAAGCTGACTGCCTTTAAAGAAAAGTAGGAACAAAAGGTTAACATGGAAAAGAGGAAAGAAATAAACTATGAGGAAGTCCAGGAGATCATACAAAGGCTCAGTGTTGCACACCTAGAGGTGTTCTCAAAATTACCCTTTAGACCACAAAGAAGTTTTGGAAAAGAAGTTTCCCACACTTCAAGATTTCCCTAAAGTAGTTTTCAGCCTTTTGGCGCCCGCAATCGATCCAACCCTTCAGCCTTTCGGTCTTCCAAGATTTTTGGCCTTCAGCCCTATAGAATTTTTGGCCTTTCGGCCCTCAAAATTTTTGGCCTTTTGATCCTCAAAGTTTTTGGCCTTTTGGCCCTCCGAGTTTTTGGCCTTTTTGGCCTTCTGGGTATTTCGGCCTTTTCGGCCTCCGATAGATCCAAACTTCAGACCAAGGTTTCTATGATGAACACTTAGAATATTTGACACTAGAAAAGTTTTGGAGTGTAGGTCGGGGTCTGAAAAATTAGGTGTTTCCAGCAAGATCACATTTTTCCACACCAGTTGAACTCCAGATCTAATTGATGGTCAGCTTGAGTTCATTTTGAATAAGGTTTCCCTATGAGTCTCCACCGTCAAAAGAGCTTCCAGATGAAGATTCCAAGAAAGACTTCCAGAAACAAGAAGAGTCCAAATTTTCTGAAGAAACCCCTTCTTCTTTTCTTTTTCTTCTTGGCAAGTTTGACCCTCCTTGCATGGGAAAACTAATGGTAAATGGGTTCATAGATCCATGCAAGTTATCTAGTGTCAGTTAAGAATAGTTTCCCTTCCAGTAAATTTTTAGTTTAAATTATTTTTTCTCTTTGATGCCCTAAATTAAGAATTCAAAGTTGTGGATCAAATTCTATATATTGTAATCACAAAATCAATGTAAAGGTCAAATTCTTAATACAATAAAGATATACATTTGGTGCTTCATTTTTGGTGTGTAAATTTCTGCTACCTATGCAAAATTATTGAATGTATACTTGCATTATTCATTATTTTTAGAGAGCCTCTTGTTTATTCATGTGCTTCAAATTTTCATTTCTTTTAGTTGGAGTTTGTTGTTGTTTACTTTAGCTTATTGTGATGAATGCGTGGAAGAGATCATCTTGGGGTTAACGATAAATCTATCTCGTGGGTGTGCATATCTTGGTGGCTTCGTGATTTTATCAATTTTGAATATCTTGCACGAGTGAATACGTCTTCTCTCTAAACACTTGCATCTTTGGGGTAGTGAATTGTGACTTGGTCTGATTCATATTTTGTGGGTTTACACCAAATCTCTCCCATCATTCAATTCGCAAGGAAGGATTTACAAAATTTTTATGTCCGTAGGACTTCATTTTCTATCATTTTCTTATTTATCATTACTCTACTCCCTACTATCTTTGTCTCTTAAATTCTAAAAATATAAACATATTAAAAGTACCAAAATTGCATTCTATTTACAACACCCATATGTTAAAATGGAAAATACCAAAAAAAGTGCTAAAGTGTTTTGCAGTTTGATGTCTTGAACAAACCAGCAGGTTGTGACCCGACCCCGGAGAACCTTGGGAATAACCTTGTTATTCTTTCAAGAGAGGAAATTGAATCTCGAGATCCTATCAAGTTGGCTTGTGTCAAAACAACACTCAACAATTCTTTTGAATGGTCATTGGGTGGTTTAGAGAGGGATAGGGAATTCATGCTTCTCAAGAGTGCAACTCTAAGGTAGGAATGTTGTCATGCCCTGGGGTAATGATTTGTCTGGTAAATACACTATTTTTGTAGGGTACTTGGAGCTTTTTTTTATTGTCTGGTAAAAATTTTAATGTGACCGATGATGCTGGTACAACACACCCTCTAGATATACATGAAACACTTTTGACCTAGAGATATGAAATAGTGAGGCCACAAATGGGGGACCTCATCCCCATATTACATAGTTGAGGCCCAAACCCGTGAGCACATTGGATCAATGAATGCACAAGTCTGCGATCACAATTGCCCAATGGAGGTATGAACCTAGGTGGGGACAACAATAACACCACCACTTAACCAACACACTAAGTGCTGAAACCATAGGTTATTTGGAGCTTAATATATAGTTGGTTGGAGGTGTTGAGGTGCCTTAGTGGAAACAAGTTTGGAATTAATTTTCTTGGCCCAAATGCAAATTTTTCATGTTGTTGGTGGTTCAAAACCATTTTCTTACCTGGGATAATATATGCAAGTGGGGATTTCATGGAAACTTGATGTGCATTATTTTTTGTAATAGTGAGGATTCTATTTCTCATCTTTTATTTTAGTGCCCCTTTTCTAAGGAGATCTATCACTTTTTATGAGGCATTTGGGGTCATACCTATTGACATGTCTCCTTTTTGTTAGAGTTTCATGCTTGTTGGGGTCAAACTCCTAAGAAGACCTCTCTTCTCTAGGTTTCCCAGTTAGTCCTTCTTTTATAATTTGGAATGTTTGGTTGGAGAGGAATCAAAGGTTTTTTAGGGTGCTAAGATGGTTTCTATACACTTGTGGTGGAAAATTATTCATTCTCTCTGTGAGATTATTTTGGCTAAATGCGAGTTGTCTAGAGGTGTCGATCCTAGAGATGTTGTTTACATTCATCTTAATTTTACTCTTCAAGGGGGTTTTCTATGGTGTGTTGTTCAGGTTAGAAGTAGAATATGTAGACATCCTTTTTGGAGGATCAATTGAGAGGGCCGTTGGACTCCCCCTCCTCATGAAGTTTAAAAAATTAACACTGATAGTTCTTCTAGGGGGAATCCTGAGCATGTTGGAATTGGTAGAGTTGGCCAGGATAGTTCTGGCGATATTCAATTTATTTTTTCTATTTATAAGAGATTTCATACAAATAATTTAATAGAGTCTATTTCCATTTTGTATGATGTTGAGATTTGCTGTGCTCTTGGCTGGTGAATGCTTATTTGCGAGTCTGATTCTCAGGTGTTGCTGAATCTATTAACTAGGAAACAACTTGTGGGTGTTAATTGAAACTTACACTTGGTTACTAGACAAATTCTCTAGTTGTGCAACTCCTTGGAATATGCTACTTTTACACACATTCCTAGGGAGTGGAATGGTGTTGTAGATTGTTTGGCCAAATGGGCTTTAGATCAAATACATGACTGACATATAGTGGATAAGGGCCAATTCCCTCTTGATATATCTCACTTGTTGGATCAATTAGTGGATTTTAATAAGGATATATAATTCTCTCTTTGCTAGGCCCTGTACTTATTTTGTATCTCTTTTGGGTTTGAATAAAGTTTTACCCCTCTTTTAGTCAATTTAAAAAAAAAAAAAATTCCATTAAAATTAAATCAAATTTCATAATGTGGAAAAATTTGTGGCTTATGAACTCACTACCACCTTGTAGAAGTGATACTCATTGGGCCAAAGGTACACCACCGATAGACCACCCAATGATCACTGATGAGCCATCTCTTGTTTGCACACATAAGACATATTGACATTTTTTTAAATAGGCATAACTTTCACCTAGAAGGTCATTTTTGTTTGACTTCTTAAAGTTCTCAAAAATTTCTCTTCGAGTACTATGTAGTGATATGGGTTTGTTTTCCTAAGTTTTATATTCTGATTAGTATTTGGAGTTTGAAGCTATATGTTCTTTGTTTCATGATTTTGAGCATAAATTAGGAATACAAAATCAATTTTTTGATTTTGAATAGGTGTTGGAGAGTTAAGTACTGTACTAAGTTTTGTAGATGAATTTTTATTTTTTGGTGCAAAGAGAGCTGAGTGTTTTTTTGAACACTTGTAGGTGAGATTTGGAGTGTGTTTGTGTGAGAATATACATCATGACTGAAGAGGAAAAACCTTGCTGAAATACATGTTTTTATGTGATATGCATTATGGTACAATTGTTTTCTTAATTTAGTGCATCTTGGTATAGGTTTACATGTGTTTTAGAGGGGTTCTTAGATACCGAGATGATGACATGTACACATGTTGTCTTCAATTTTGAGGACATGATTGGACATGATTTGAGACTTGGAGTCTTGTGTGGGTGATAATTAAGTAAAAGTACAACATTGGTGTTGATTATGGTTTCATTATTACATGATTTGAGACTTGGAGTCTTGTATGGGTGATAATTAAGTAAAAGTACAACATTGGTGTTGATTATGGTTTCATGATTATATATATATAGACACACACACACACACACACTTTTATATTGGCACAAAATAATTAGGTTTGTGGTGGTTTGGTGTTAGGAGGTTGTTTCTATAGACCTTATGGAAAGACATGTTGTCAATTAGTGCCAAAACACTTAGTCATTTATATGGATACAGTGTTGACCGAGCCATTAGCTTGAAGTGTTACCCGAGCAGTAGCAGTGTCAACCGAGCACTTAGTTCAAAAAAATATAACCCGAGTCAACAATGTTACCGGAGTGACATACCATCTCCAAGTGATCGATGTGGCCTGAGCACCTAGTGTCAACCGCGTGTTAGAGTCTATAGTTCACTATGTCACCTGAGTGTCAGTTTATCACCCAAGTGGATTACTAGACCTGAGTATCAATATTGGGCTGAATTAGCACATATTGTTAGATACTAATTAAATATGTTAAGTAGCCAAATTATAGAGGTAATTGATTTAGATAGATATATGTGTAAGGTACTTTGTTTATCCAAAATTATGAGTAGAAGTAGAAGAAGTAAGAGTATGGATATGCGAATATGAAGTGGTAGATTTATTAGAAGGCTACATCAGTATAAAGGAACAACAGAGACTCATCTATCACATTCAGGTGATCGATATTATTTCAAAGGATCTTATTCAGCAAATCAAAGTTGCATAAAAGATCATTCACTAGTTCATCCTAATAGGTGTATCAGTCAAAATCCTTTAACAGGGTAGACTTAACAGTTTTTCACAAATCTCCTAACAAAGTGCATACTTTATTGTATTGTATAAATCCTTTCACAAGGTGGACCTAACAGTCCTTATTGCTCCTAACAGGGCAGACCATCAGAAGTGGTCAATTGTAAGCCTTAATGGTGTAGGAGCACCCAAACTAAAACCAAATTCTCCTATGGACCCTAGGGGTTAATTTAAGGTCCTAAGAGGCCTTTACAAACATAAACACACTAGGTTTAGTCATTGGGTCACCATGTAAGACCATACCCCGAGATTGGCACAATATAAGCCCTTGGGTCACTATGAGTCAATTATGATCCCAAACCCTATAATTAGGTTTTTTTTGAGTTTTTAGTGTTTTAGATCCACTAGGGATCATCTCAATAACATCTTGACCAAATTTGGTCACTAATGTTGCAAAAATGCAAAAAGTGTAAAAGTTGCTCAAAAGTTGTCAAGCAACTTTTGAGCAAACTTAACAACTTTTCAAAAAATAACTCCCAAATGGTCAAGTCAATTAAAAATTGTCATGTAACCATTAGGAGTTCCTAAAATATCCATTTCAGGTGGGTGGTAGGCTGATCATGTAAGTTTTTATTTGAAATCAATAAAAATAAACCATTTTCTTGCATTCTGAAGAAAATAGTCATCAGGTATGGATAGGTACAGTTAGAGAAACATGTGATTATAACATAGGAAGATAGGGGTTTGAATCTTCTTAATTTTGGTTTTGGTTTCATGGCTTGATCAATTTTAGGTTATTAGATATTGAATTTGCAAAGTCGCTGCCTGAATTGTAGGCCCTAATTCAGGGTTTCGAGAAGAATCAAGTGTATTTCCACTTTCCACCGTGGGAATCTAATGGACCTTGGTGGAAAGAATGTTCTTAGGATGCTCTTTGATATTTTTCAAGATAGGGTTCTCAAGTTGTAGGGAAGTGGGAAAGAATTGATGCCCTAGGTGTATATGCACATGTATGCACCAATCTTGATTTAGGACAACAGTCATAACTTTTGTCTTGGGATTGATCAGAGGCTCTAAGTTAGAGGAGAAGACATTTTTGAATCCCCTCACATGATCCAATAGTAATTTTGGGAATTGGATGTATCTAAAGGGTACTTGTAGTGTAATTGGAGCCCTAATTAGGGCTAATCAGTAGAGCAATTTGGCTCACCATTCTGTCTCCTATTCAATTCCAAGTTCCAAGGCTCAAGTCTAAAGCCTTTGTCCATAAAGGGTATCTGAAACCCTGATTTTTTCATATGGTTGTGTGGAGAAATCTTAGATGAGATCAAAATTCCCTCTAAAAAAGGCTACAAGCAAAAGCCTAGGTTTGTTAAGAAACTATGGGGTATGGGTTGCCTTTGAGTGAAAGAACCATTGGAACTAAGAAGTAGGGACCTAAATATACCAAATTTACAAGAACAGGTCACCCCTGGTCCTACATGTCATTTTGGGGGTATTCTTGTGATTGAGGGTCATTGGCTTGTGAGACCAACCTAGATAGTTGGTATTGAAGGATTGATAAACCTAGAGATTAGGTTACCCTTGGGGTTTTGGGGTTGTGAGAACCTTAGTAAAGTCCTTCCATCACACTTATGATAAGTGTGGAGCCTTGTGACCATCACAAAGACAACAACCTAGGGTACCTTTCCCTATTGAGAGACCTTTTCCAAGCTTCCAGTTTCCCACTTTGCATCAAGTGGTATCAGATCTATGTCTGATCCCGAGGATGAGGATATTCCTTCAAGAGTCACAAATATTGAGTTAGCAAAGATGGTAAGAGAAAAAAGGGAAAAAAATGCAACATTGACAAGAAGAATCTAAGAGTTAGAAAACAAGGTAGAGAGGGGCAAGCAAGACACTTCTAGTGGTGAAGAATGGAGTGAGTCAGAGAGTGACAACCCTGATCAAGATGTGAATATTCTTGCAGACTAGAGACCTTTCATATGTGCCTTGAAGTCTATGGGGAGAAGAACCATGGATGAGAAGTTGGATTTTCCAACTTTTAATAGAAAGATGAATGTAGACTTGGCCTTAGATTGGATAGAAGCCCTAACAATTTTTTTTGAGTGTGAGGACATCCCTAAGAAGTAGAGGGTAAAAATAGCAAGATCCAAGTTGAAGGGAGCAGCCCTAACTTGGTGGAACTTCATCCAAATAGAGAGGGTGAAGAATGGGAAGAACATGATCTCTTCATGGAATAGGATGATTGC
>MU226828.1:437008-461640 GCA_018584345.1 Thuja plicata | reverse complement strand
TACACTGAGGAGTTCCTAAAATTATGCATGAAGACAAATGTGGCAGAAGATGAAGAAGAAAAGTTGGCAAGGTATATGAATGGGCTTAAAGTATCCATTCAAGAGGAACTCAGCCTACATTTCCCTACCTTAGTGAATTAGTGCTATCAAATGGCACTCAAGGTAGAGGAAAATTGGAAGAGAAAGCAAGAGTTTGGATAGGGAAAGACTAATGACAGTGGGAAGAATTTTAGAGGAAGAGGAACCTCTTGGAATAGAGGACAATACATTGGTAATGGAAGCAGGACCCCTGACCAAGGAGACAAAGAGAACACTGATACAAACTCCAGAGGTAACTATAGAGGGAGAAGACCCTTCAATAGGGGAAGAACAAATAGTGGTAGATGAAATGGACCATTGAGGTGCTACTATTGCAACCAATTGGGACATCATGCAGGCAAGTGCCCTGAAAAGAGAAACAATAACAATCATGGGGAGAGGAGAGCACAACTCATCCAAGAGGACAAGCAAGAAGAAAATTCAAATCAAATGGACTTAGAACTAGAGGAAGGACAATGCTTGATGATGAGGCAATTTTTTCTCCAAGTTCCACAAAGCCAAGAACCTCCACAAAGAAAGAATCTCTTTCGAATAAAGATCAAATGCAATGGAAAGGTATGCCAATTAATTATTGATTCTGGCTCAACTGAAAATATTGTTTCTTGTGAAATGGTACAAAAGTTAAACCTACCTAAAAAACCTCATCCTTCTCCTTACCATGTATCTTGGTTAACAAAGGGTCAGCAAACTTTAGTCACTGAACAAGCATGGGTAGAGTTTTCAATCTTTGATTTTAAAGACAAAGTTTTTTGTGATGTTGTGGAGATGGATGCCTCCCACATTATTTTAGGCAGACCTTGGAAATATGATGTTGATGCCACACACCACTGTAGGAAAAATACCTACTCTATCACCAAGGATGGAAAAAGATTTACCATGAAGCCCGTGCTAGATAAAAAGACTGAGAAAGAACCAACTGTCATAGCCACGGGGGAGAATTTTTTTTTAAAAGTACTGAAATAATCTGAAACTAAAGCATATGTATTAATATCCAAACCTAAGGGTAATGTTAGATCTGACAAGGATGATCCTATACCAAATGAAGCTAAGGATTTTCTTAGAAAATATAGAGATGTCACTCTTAGTGACCTACCCACAACCCTCCCTCCCTTTAGAGATATCAGTCACCAAATTGACCTGATACCTGGTTAATCCCCACCTAACAAGGCCCCATACAAGATGACACCATTACAACATGAAAAGATTGCAAAACAAGTAAATGAACTACTAGAAAAAGGACTCATTCAAAAAAGTCTCAGTCCATGTATAGTTCCCTTAGTTTTGGCACCCAAAAAGGATGGCAAGTGGAGGTTGTGTACTGACAGTAGGGCCCTAAACAAGATAACTATAAGATATAGATTCACCATGCCAAGGATTGAGGATCTATTGGATCAACTAGGAGGTGCTTGTTACTTCACCAAGATAGACTTGAAGTCTGGCTACCATCAGATCATAATCAAACCAGAAGATGAATCGAAAACAACATTCAAGACCACTGAAGGTTTGTTTTAATGGTTAGTAATGCCCTTTGGGCTAAGCAATTCCCCTAGTAATTTTATGAGGCTTATGAATGAGATATTCATTGATTTCATTGGTAAATTTGTTGTTATTTATCTTGATGACATACTAATATTTAGTCATAACAAAGAAGAACATCTTAATCATGTAGAATAGGTCCTAAGAAGACTTCATCAGCACAAGTTGGTGATCAACTTGGAAAAGTGCATGTTTATGAAGAAGGAACTTGTGTTCCTTGGAATTGTGATCTCACAGGGAACCCTCAAAATGGATCCAGAGAAGGTTGCAGCCATAGTTAATTGGCCTCCACCCAAGAACCAAGGTGATGTAAGAAGTTTCCATGAATTGGCCACCTTCTATAGGAAGTTTATTAAAAACTTTAGTCACGTGTGTTCACCAATACTTGACACCATTAAAGGAGGAAGACAGAACAAGTTTTATTGGACAAAAGAAGCCAATGATGCATTTAAATAATTGAAGGATAGAGTCTCTTAGTATCCTATCTTGACTTAAAGAATAGAGTCTCTCAGTATCCTATCTTGACTCTCCCTGATTTCAACAAGGTCCTCACAGTAGAGATAGATGCAAGTAACTTGGCAATAGGTGCAGTCCTCAGCCAAGAAGGTAAACCAGTTGCCTTATTCTTAGAGACATTAAATGAGGCTAAAAGGAAGTACTCAACCTATGACTTGGAACTCTATGCCATGGTCCAAGCCCTCATGCATTGAGTTTTCTAAATTTACAAGAGAAACTCTCTGTCAGACATCTCAAATGGGTAGAACAGTTGCAGGCATACACTTTCAACATCAAACACAAGAAGGGTGTAGAAAACAAAGTTACTAATGCACCCAGTAGAAGAGTGGGTCTAGTTGAAGAGATCAAACTCCAAGGTGTGGGAATTGATTCCCTTAAACATCTATACCAGGATCACCCTGATTTTGCAGATATTTTTCAAGTTTGTATAGAGATGGTTGGAAGATACCATACTGAATTTTCTGAATATTTGATTTAGAATGGACTCCTATTCAAAGGAGCTCAACTATGCATCCCCAAATGTTCCATGAGGACAAATATAATAAGAGAAAATCACTGTGGTGGACTAGGAGGACACTTTGGCATCAACAAGACTACAGACATGGTGAAAAGAAGTTATTTTTGGCCAAAGATGAACAATGATGTCAAGAAGTTCATTGAAACTTGCACCATCTGTGAACAAGAAAAATGTGTGTCAACAAACCAAGGGTTATATCAACCTTTACCAATCCCCTCTAGACCATGGGAGTCAATCTCCATGGATTTTGTCATGGGGTTTCCTAGAACAAAGCAAGGTTTTGATAGTGTTTTTGTGATAGTGGATAGGTTCAGTAAAGTGGTTCATTTTGTACCATGTAAAAGCACAAATGATGCTTCTCATATTGCACATATTTTCTTTAAAGAGGTATTTAGGATTCATGGTTTACCTTAGAGAATTGTATTTGATAGGGATGTGAAGTTTCAAGGCCACTTTTGGAGGAAACTTTTCAAGAAACTTGGCACTAATCTAACCTACAGCTCTGCCTATCATCCACAAATGGATGAACAGACTAAGGTAGTAAATAGATCCTTAAGAAATATCCTAAGATGCCTAACCAAAAAATATTCTTAGAGTTGGGATGTGCTCTTTCCACAAGCAAATTTTTCTTTCAATGATTCTTTGAATAGGTCAATAGGTAAGACCCCCTTCCAAGCAGTATATGGCCTTCACCGCAAAGGACCATTGGATCTAGTAGAATTTCCATCTGATTTCAAAATTAGTGCTCAAGGACAAGAAATAGAAATATAACAAAGGTGTAGGATGAGGTGAAAGAAGCACTACAAAGATCAAATTTGAAATACAAGGAACATGCAGACAAAATAAGAAGGGAAATCCACTTCAAAGTTGGAGACAAGGTATGGGCATTCTTGAGGAAAGAGAGACTACCTAAGGGTAGATATTCCAAGCTTCACATGAAAAAAGTTGGACCATACAATATCCTTAACATAATGGGTGAGAATGCATATGAGATATCTCTTCCTCCCACATTGAAAATTTCTCCAATATTCAATGTTACAAACCCTACTCCCTATAAGGGCACAACAGATCAACCAAATGGTCAAAGCAAACAGACAGTTTTGAATGATGAAGACTATGTCACCAATCTCCCACCAAGAAAGATAGTGGAATTGGACTCCATTTTGGACACCAAAGTCTTCAAGAAGACAAGAAAGAACAAGTACATGTAGTACTTAGTTAAATGGAAAGGTCTTCCTACCATAGATGCTACTTGGATGTCTGAAGACCAGATCAAACAACATGGCACCACTGTTGCTCAACTATCCTCAAGTGGGAACTTGAGTTCTCATCTCATGGGGAGTATGGTGTAGGAGCACCCAACCTAAAACCACATGTTCCTATGGACCCTAGGGGTTCATTCAAGATCCTAAGAGGCCTTTACAAACATAAACAAACTAGGGTTAGTCATTGGGTCACCATGTAAGACCATACCCCAAGATTGGCACAATATAAGCCCTTGGGTCACAATGAGTCAATTATGATCCCAGACCCTAGAATTAGGGTTTTTTTGAGTTTTTAGTGTTTTGGATCCACTAGGTATCATATCAATAACATCTTGACCAAATTTGGTCACTAAAGTTGCAAAAATGCAAAAAGTGTAAAAGTTGCTCAAAAGTTGTCAAGCAACTTTTGAGAAAACTTAACAACTTTTCAAAAAATAACTCCCAAATGGTCAAGTCAGTTAAAAATTGTCATGTAACCATTGGGAGTTCCTAAAATATCCCTTTCAGGAAGGTGGTAGGCTCATCATGTAATTTGTCATTTGAAATCAATAAAAATAAACCATTTTCTTGCATTCTAAAGAAAATAGTCATCAGGTACGGTCAAAGAAGCATGTGATTCTGACACAAGAAGATAGGGGTTTTAATCTTCTTAATTTTGGTTTTTGTTTCATTCCTTGATCAATTGTAGGTTATTAGATATTGAATTTGCAAAGTCGCTACCTGAATTGTAGGCCGTAATTTAGGGTTTTGAGAAGAATCAAGTGTATTTCCACTTTCCACCATGGGAATCTAATGGACCTTGGTGGAAAGCATGTTCTTAGGATTCTCTTTGATATTATGAAAGATAGGTTTCTCAAGTTGTAGGGAAGTGGGAAAGAATTGATGCCCTAGGTGTATATGCACATGTATGCACCAATCCTGATTTAGGACAACAGTCATAACTTTTGTCTTGGGATTGATCAGAGGCTCTAATTTAGAGGAGAAGACATTTGTGCATCCCCTCACATGATCCAATAGTAATTTTGGGTAGTGGATGTATCTAAAGGGTACTTGTAGTGTAATTGGAGGCTTAATTAGGGCTAATCGGTAGAGAATTTTGGCTCACCATTCTATCTCCTATTCAATTCCAAGTTCCAAGGATCAATTCTAAAGCCTTTGGCCATAAAGGGTATCTAAAACCCTAATTTTTTCATATGGTTGTGTGGAGAAATCTCAGATGAGATCAAAATTCCCTCTGAAAAAGGCTATAAGCAAAAGCCTAGGTTTGTTAAGCAACTATGGGGTATGGGTTTCCTTTGAGTGAAAGAACCATTGGAACTAAGAATTAGGGACCTAAATATACCAAATCTACAAGCATAGGTGACCCTTGGTCCTACATGTCATTTTGGGGGTATTCTTGTGATTAAGGGTCATTGGCTTGTGAGACCAACCTATATAGTTGGTATTGAAGGATTGATAAACCTAGAGATTAGGTTACCCTTGGGGTTTTGGGGTTGTGAGAACCTTAGTCAAGTCCTTCCATCACACTTGTGATAAGAGTGGAGCCTTGTGACCATCACAAAGACAACAACCTAGGGTACCTTTCCCTATTGAGAGACCTTTGCCAAGCTTCCAGTTGCCCACTTTGCATCACTTATCTAGCCAAATTTCTTATTGCAGTACTAAATCTTGTGGGTACCACCCTTAACCTAGTTTTAATTTCTATTTAGAAGGTTTCTGGGTAACCAAATATTGTGTCAAGTGTTATGAATGTTTATTTCTTTTCTGTTCCATGCATGCAATAAGATTAGACAATCTAATAAAGGATAAAAGAGAATAAGTTTTATTGGTTCCTGATTCACCCCCTCTTAGTCACTTAGCCTCAATATATTTCCAAAAATTGGTATCAGAGCAAAGGTTCTCTTATCAAAATTTTAATAGCTTGAGAAAATATTAGAGGCAATAGAAATATATAGATTGGAGAAAGCCATTAAAAATGAAAAGATAGATCTACAAGTGGCCATGGATCAAATAAAAAAACTCAAGGAGCAACTCTCTCATTCCCTAAAAAGAAGAAAAGATTTAGCAGTGCAAATGAATGACAAAAATTACATAGAAGAAAGAATTGAAGATTTATGCAAAGAAAGAAGTTTCAAAGAAGATATTGTAGCCATTGAAGATCTACTTGCAAAGAATCTCAATTTACATGAAGAATTCAAAAAGTTAAAGAGAGAAAAAGAAATTTATTTAGTTAGAATATGTGAAGTCATGGAACAAAAGAACCAAGAATAAAATGACAGAGATATGACACAAGAATATAAGAGATTACTAAGTACAAGATTAGAGGAAAAAGAAAATGAAATCTATCATTTGTCACTTCAGCAAGTA
The DNA here is from genome assembly GCA_018584345.1 of Thuja plicata. NCBI lineage: Eukaryota > Viridiplantae > Streptophyta > Pinopsida > Cupressales > Cupressaceae > Thuja > Thuja plicata. The sequence continues at coordinate 455,340 of MU226828.1, read as the reverse complement.
GATATGATAAATCAAATAAATAGTGCAAATCAAGAAGTTATCAATTTGAGGACTGAAAATGAAAGACTGCAAAATGATCTCAATACTGAAAAAGAAAACCAATGAGAGTATGATGAATTCACAAGTAAGCATGGATCAATTGACAAAGAAAACTCAATTTAGACATCATGGAAAAAATAGATTAGGTTATACTGAACAAGGTGAATCCTCACAACAAGGAGCTCAAATGAACAAGAAACCTACATGTAATCATTGTGGTAAGTTAGAGCATACATCAAATAAGTGTTGTAGAAATGGAAAGTCAAAGTTTATTGGTAAATGCTATAGGTGCAACAAACATGGACATAGGGAAAGTGAATGCACTGAGAAACCTAATTTTGAAGGAAAATGTTTCAATTGTAACAAACAAGGTCATAAGTCTTTCGAGTGTAGAACTAAGAAATGAAACCCTGCTGAACAACTAGCTAAAGCAATTTTTGGTTGGGATTACAACACATGGAGTAGATGTTGTCATTGTGGTGAGTATGGGCACATTGGTGCAAATTTTGCAAAGAATCATCTCAGAAAAAGGAATCCTACTAAGAGATGTTATGTGTGTAAACAATTCGGTCATCTACGCAAGAATTGTATGAACAGAGAAAAAGTGGATACTGGTTTTGAGAAAGGTAAAGAAAACATTTCTGAAATCAGAACTCAGATGAGTCAGCAGTGGGTAAGGAAGTCTTCTGATAATTAAGATCAAAATAGTGAAGGATCAAATGACACCCAAAATAATGAATTGGGTGGATCCACCATCTCCGAATAAAGATGCAAGGAGATAACTAGAACTATGCATACAAGCCATCATACATCAGTTCCAGATATGCTAGCAAGTCCAAATCTGCATATTAATGCACTAGGACACATTATGGTTCTAACTGAGTCAGGATCTCAATTACTTCTGAGTTACTCAGGATTAACTGAGTTAAGTCGAGTTGTACATTTTCAAAGATGCAAAGTTAGTTTTTGCCGAGCTTTCGAGTAAGTCTAGGAGAACTACCCAAGTTGTGACAACTACTATGTACGGAGCATTTAATAAAAACCTATGATGAAATTTCTTATAAATGGTGGAATCGAAGGGTTATTGTTTACCAAGTTTTACAATTTGTAGAGTGATTAGAGATTTCAGAGAAAATTTATGTTTGAAAGCTTTAGTAGGAGTGAAGTTTCTTCAATCCTCTGAGTGTTATGGCACCTTCATCCAGCAGTAAGATCAAGAAGGGATCCAAGATTTTAGTAAGGAATGTTGTTTGTGAACAACCAAAGTTTAGACTTCATCCAATGATTGCAGAGGAGATAGATCCAATGGGATCCCATTCCCAAATTCCTCCTAAGGTACTGTTGATTCATGACATGTGAGCTTTCTATCATTGCACCATTCAAAAAATAGGAACATTGGAGATGAATCAATTATATGAGGAACTTTATGTGGATGGAAACCTGAAGTTAGAACACAAGCACCTTGAAGTCAAGGGTTTAACCCACATCTTTCATATGCCAAAGAACTTTTAGATATAGTGGATTAGGTTTATTCTAATTTGTGTTCATGACATGCATCTCTAGTTGGAGAAAACAGTGAAGATCACTAAGATGATGGTACACCAAGTGACAGTGTACCCAATGCTAGACAAACCTAGGGAAACCAAAACCCTACCCCGAGATGACCTATCCAAGAAGACTCTTGCCAAGTTGGATAGAAGAGGCATGAATTTGAATGGAGTCACTAACATGGAGCTGAAGTTCAGAATTCATGTGATTGCACACAAGATATACAGTTCAAGCCGACCAAATAGTGTACCATGTGAGGTTGTGGACTTGGAATACAAAGTTGTGAAAAAAAATCTATCATTCGCCCTAGCCGAGTTGCAGCTCATCTAACTGAGAAAAAACATGGAGAGCATCCGAGCATCCAAGACCAATCCGTGTAAGTTTGGTTCACTCTTGGTCTGCATGCTCTTTTATGTTCAAAATTTTTTCCCTACTAAAGGCACAATTGTACGGAAGAAGGAAATGACTATAATTTATCAGATAAATGAGTTTATAGTAGAATTGGGAGATAAATTTGAAAGCATCATGGATGCTTACTTTGAAAGTTTCAAAGAGAAAATGCAAAATAGATTCAGAATTCCCAAATAGTTGGTAGAAGACTATAAGGATGACATATGCTTCCTAGTTGACTGTGGCAAAGTATACATCCAAGCAGTCAAGCCTAGGGTTGCATGGGTGAAGCCTCTTGAATATAAGGTTAACATAGATAAGACTAGAGACATCATTGAAGCTCTTGTAAATGAGTCTGTTGATCCTAAAGCACCATATTTTGGTACTTATGAAGAAGCTAAGGGAAGAATATCATTGGAAATTGAGATTCCTAAAATCTTGAAGAGAGGAAGGAAGAGAATAGAGAAGTTTGGAAAGAAATATGGCAAGCCATAGGACTCTCCTCCTTCGATCACTGAAAGCAAACAGGATGAAATGAATGTAGAAGGAGATGAACCTGAGAAAGAATAGGAAGAGGTAGAAGAAGAGACTCCTAAGAAGAGGAAGAGTCTGCCCCCAAGAAAACACTAAAGATCTCTATCTTTGTCTTCACTGAAAACAAACCTAGAATATCTAGAAGAAAATTGACAATGCCTAAAGAAGAAGAAGAAGATACAATCACATTAAAGAAGCCACCACCTACCTTTGAGAAGAAGGTTAAAGAATTGAAAGAAGGTAGTGGTATGGGGTCTCTCAAATCACTGAAGTATGCTTCTAGAACCAAGGATGAGAAGAAGATGATTGAGGATGCATTAGTAGAGAAAATAGCAATATAGATGTATGATCCATTTGAATTGAAAAGCCATATGACTGAAGAGATTCTCAAGGTAGTCACCATTCACTAACACAATGAAGTTTAGATTAAAAAGGACACAAGAAAGAAAAACTTGAAGAAAGTCATGCCTACTATGACTGATAAAGAGGTAAAAGATGCTATGACTAAATATGAGAATAATCACACTCCAAGGTTTAGGAATTTTCAAATCTTGAGCAAGAAAATATAGGATGTAGTGTAGACCGCAACAAAGATATGGAAGTCAAATTTTGATGACAAGGTAGATGATAAGATAGAGAAACATATTATAGACCCTCATGTATAGTATAAAGATGAAGAATTACTTGGGGTTCAGACCATTGAAGAATCTAATGCAGAATAGATAGCAGTAGAAGTGATGACATCCCTACCCCAATCACCTATTCAAAGTATCTTATCTCTGAGTAAGGAAAAGATCACAGAGTTTACATCAATTTTAGTGGGAATTGAGCACCAGGATCTACCTACTACTAGGCCAAGCCAAACCGACTCACAGAAGGACATTGTGAATGTTTCTACAGTTGGTATTGATTCTATAGTTGGTGCATTAAAAGTTAATGACCTACTTCAGCTGAACACTGAGGACAAGGATGAGGATGGAAAAGTTAATGAAATCATTCCTTCATCTAATCCCAAGGTAAAAGGTAAAGAAAAGGAAAAAATAACTGATGAAGTTGACCTTGAGGAAGACCTTGTGTTTCAAAATTGGGATCTTTCTAACTTGATAGCCAAGCAGATGGACATCTTTGGGGAGCTATGGAAGAAAAGAGAAAAACAATAGAAGCTCCGAGCTGAGAAGAAAATGAACAGAGTACTAAAGGAAATCAAATGTATATTCCTTGATTCACTAGAGATTGAATTTAATGAGGAAGACTCCATAATCAACCAACTTGTTGACATAGTTCACAAGTTTAATCATGATCTTAGTGGACAGGAGAAATTGCTGCAAAAGGCAGAAAGAAAATTTGAGAATAAGGTTCTAGAGAATGTTGCAAGTAAGATTGCAATAGATCAGGTGTAGCTAACCACTATAATTATCTCTCTAGAAACCACTGTGAATAATGTTGTGGCATTATTTGTAAAGTTGATTGACACTTCCAACTTGACCATGGAAATAAAGAAAAAAGCTGACAAAGGTTGACAATGATTTGAAGTCAAGTGCAAGCCAGTTGGCACTTGATCCTAGTTCAAGCTCAACACATTTTGTAAAGATCAAGTATTTGACTTATCTACATGCAAAGCTACTAAGGGAAGAAGCAAGAACAAGGGAATCCCTAATAGCTATATAGAGCCAACTCCTTCCTCATATGGATGTCATGCAAAAAAATATTATTCATGCAAAGACACTCATCCATGATAAAAATTTTTCAGTTGTAGAGCTTATGATGGAGTTGTTTGCAGAAATTCAGATTGAGTTGCACATTTTGAAGGTGCTGCAAGACAATTGGGACAAGACTTTGTCTCAAAATTTGAAGGTACATTGTGTTTTCCTTTCATATTTTGGTATTACCTTGTAGATATGTTTTTTGGAATTTGTGTCAAAAAAAGGGGGAAAGATATGATATATATGTATATATATATGAGGAAATATATGTACAAAGAGAAGAGGAAGATAAATTTATATAAGAGTTACAAAAAAATAATAATTTGGAAAATAAAAAATAGAGTCAGTTGTAACCGAGTTACAAAGCAGTTGTCAAAACAGAGTAGTACCCAAGCACATGGAAAGGGGGATTTTTGAATCATTTTGATCAGAATTTATGTATGATAAGTGTTTTTGTCACTAATGCCAAAGGGGGAGATTGTAGACCTTATGAAAAGATATGTTGTCAATTAGTTCCAAAACACTTAGTCATTTATATGGATACAATGTTGACCGAGCCAATAGCTTGAAGTGTTACCCAAGCAGTAGCAGTGTTGACCAAGTAGTTAGTTAAAAACAATATCACCTGAGCAATAGTAGTGTTGACTGAGTAGTTAGTTAAAAAAAATATCACTCGAGTCACCAATGTTACCTGAGTGGCATACCATCTCCGAATGATCAATGTGGACCGAGCACCTAGTGTCAACCAAGTGCCAGAGTTACCAGTTCACTATGTCACTCGAGTGTCAGTATATCACCCAAGTGGATTATTGGACCCGAGTATCAGCACTGGGCCAACTTAGCACATATTGTTAGATACTAATTAAATATGTTAAGTAGCCGACTTATAGAGGTAATTGATTTTGATAGATATATATGTAAGGTACTTTGTTTATCCAAAATTATGAGAAGAAGTAGCAGAAGTAAGAGTATGGATATGCAAATATGAAGTGGCAGATTGATTAGAAGGCTACAATAGTATAAAGGAACAACATAGACTCATAAATCACATTCAGGTGATAAATATTTTTTCAAAGGAGCTTATTCAGAAAATTAGAGTTGCGTAGTAGATCATTCACTGGTTCATCCTAACAGGTGTATCAGTCAAAATCCTTTAACAGGGTGGTCTTAATAGTCCTTCATAAATATCCTAATAGAGTGCATACTTTATTGTATTGTATAAATCCTTTCACAAGGTGGACCTAACAGTCCTTATTGCTTCTAACAGGGTAGGCCATCAAAAGTGGTCAATTGTAAGCCTTAACCAGCCAAATTTATTACTACTATACTAAATCTTGTGGGTACCATCCCCACCCTAGTTTTACTTTCTATTTGGAAGGTTTCTGGGTAACCAAATATTGTGTCAAGTTTCATGAATGTTTATTGATTTTTTGTTCCATGCATGCAATAAGATTAGACAATCTAATAAATGATAAAAGAGAATAATTTTTATTGGTTCTTGATTCACCCCCCCTCTCAGTCACCTAGCCTCAATATATTTCCAACACTTTCTTATCTCTTTGATGCTTGATTGGTTCCTTGACTATGGTACCTGGATGTTAACATGTTTGACAAAATAGATTTGAGGTTGATTTTCTGCTTGAGTCATATGGTTTACATGATTATTCTCTTTGATATCTTAGTTTGTAGGTTACTAAAATGATGACAAGTTTACATGTTTTAGTGTTTGGATCTACAAGTTTTATATTTGTGTGGGTTTATCACCTATTCAATCATAGTGAGATGTCTTGAATGTGGATTGTCTATATCCATAAATTTATTTGATATTGATGCAAACTTAGTTAGTTAGCCGTATTTGTGGTCATTTGTACAATAGTATTTTTTTTGAGATGGGAGGATGGATGTTTCTTATAGTACTATAGTTAGTGATGGGAATAGTAAAACGATGCTTTATCACACTGTCATGATAGATTCATTACACATTTCAACAAGAGCTTTTGACCATGATGTTTTGAGAGTATTGGATTTATTTTTGATGTTTTTTTTGCAATTGTATTTTATTGGCTTGGAGATATTTGTTTCTCTTGGTGTCCTTGACACATCAGTTGTAATTATGTTCTCTTGGATGATATTCATTTAGGATATGGTTATCACAATGCCATGTGTAACTCAATATCATTTTTCAATGAAATTTGTTGTCTTAGATGTGGATTCAGTATTAGTTATGGATGATCTTCTTTAGTAATTGGAGATGTTCTGGAGGAGTTCTTACATCATGTTCCTATGGAAGGGTTCTTCCACATTTGTAAGATCACTAAATCAAGGAGATGGTTATTATTTATTGTGGTGTTAGCACAAAAAAGGTGGGAGATTCAAAATGAATCTCCTCTCTTGAAAAGTGAGGCTTTCACTCCAAGGTTAATGAAGGTCAAGTCTTAGCTATGTTGGATAGGTCAATTAGAAAAATGTGATTCTTTAATGAGGGTCACTTGTTGGTTACTTAAAACGTTGAGGTTGGATTTGAAACTTTAGACTCCGTAATTTTGTGCTATGATGAATTTTATTTCTTGGTATTTTAGAATAATCTAAAAGAAAACAAATTTGAGAGCAAGCAACCATATTCTAATATCCTAATTATCATTGATTTTCAAATAAACTAAACAAAAAGCATAGGGTGTTATAAGACATAAGGAAAAGTAGAACCAAAATTACTTGGAAAATGATATTGCAAAATGATTTGCTAAAATTGATAGTTATATTGGGTCAAATGAATCCATATACATATGAATTAGAAATTTCACAACCAATATAAATATTATGCAATCATCAAAGGAAATTAATTAAAATATAATTTTATAGAAATCATTGAAATTTAGAGCCATTACTCATGCACACAAATGAAATGAATTATTCTTCAAGCACTTGAAGAGTATGATCTAATCTGCTTATCAATCTGAACAAAGAAAACATGTAATCAACAACACCATCTAAAGTTTTATTTGTAAAAAAATGCAAACAACCAAATCTTGAATTTGAATTTTTATTCAAATCTATAATGTTAGCAACAAAACACATTGAAATTACAATACTAATTGACTATAATGTTTGCATAGAAAATTTCCTACCCTTACTACAATGAGATGATGAGTTTATTTTTTTTAACAAAAACCATACGTCAAACCCAAAACTAGGGTTTTTGGGAGTGATTACAGATCAATCTAGAATAAAAAAGTCAAAAGAAATACTTCAAAACTACCTCAAGGCTAATGCTAATTGGATCTACACCTCATGCAACCTATTGGGAAATGTTTTAAATGGGAAATCATGGATGGTAGGTTGCCACATAGATCCTTTAGTTAACTCATAGTTTTTACGGGCCCCATTTTCATCCTTATCCCTTAGTCAACTATTGTTTTGAAGAGGCATATATTTCAAATGTTTCCACTGCATGGAGTGTGCCATTTCAAGTTGTGAGTTATTGGTTTGACCTGAAACTATCTTTCTTTGAGAATATTCTTTAACCATATGGACCATGCATATTGAATGCAAGGGATGATAAAAATATCCTTAGAGGTGTGCTAGTGCCTTAGGAAATTATCAATTTAATGCTTGGACCACCATATTTAAATATTCTAATAGCCTATTTATTTGAGAAACTCTTCAATTTTATTATCTTATCTTCAAATTAAGGGAGTTCCATTTGCATGCTCTTTAGCTCATGTTTAAACCCCACCACGTGATCAATTCTCTTCTTTGTACACTCACCATGCAAGATTTCTTTAAATTATTGGATTAAATTTTTTATGTTTCTCATTTTATCCCCAATCTCCCAAAATGTGCGTGAAATGAATATAATAATTTCCTTTTCCCTTATTGTAGGGTGCTTCTAGCTTCACCATTCTTGATTATATTTTCTTAATCTACTTATGTGTGGCAATTACTAACTTGGTTTCCTTTATCCATTCCTTAGGCATCTTCTTATTGTCATCATCTAACACTGCCACCTTGAACAATTCTTCTACAAAAATGGAGTTAATGATACACAAAATGAGAAGATAATCTTACCACATAAGAATGATTTCATCTATATTAGTCCCTTCTTCTTCTTCTCATATTATTATGTTATATAATATCTTCAATTGACCTATGATGGACTGTTATAGATTCAATGTCATATCACCAAGCCAATGAAGTTGAGATGAAAGTGTCATTACCTTAGAATATAGAATTTGGCCTTAAAGAAACTTATAGACTAGTAGAAGGTGTACAAGAAACTATGGACCTATTGGATTATCTATATATTTATTTAGTTATTTATTTGTGCCCATAACTCATCCTTGGCATTCTCATATTTTTGCATTCTCCAGAATATGGTGGTCACAACTTGCTAAAACAAATACTTTTCACATTCCCTAGTCTACGCCCCAATATATACCTCTTTTATTTAATTATCCTTTTATTGTATCTCATCTTTTGGTACTACTATGTGGGATTTTAGATGAGCCGACATCATTAATGACACTTGATATGTTCCTAGCTTTCTTCTTCTCTTTGGAGCTCTGAACTATTAGAAATTATGATCCTAGGATACTATTCATTATAAGCACAATATAACATAAATGAAATGAGAATCATACATACATTAATGTACACATTACACAAGATATAAATAAGAAAACACTTTCAAGTGAAAAACCTATAAAGCATCATTTCATTAAACACTTACAAAATATGGTCTATCATAAATAGACCTAACTTGGGGATACTTCTCCTTACTTCGACATGGCCATAATAAATTTTGTGTATAGTGATATAAATTACTCTCAAATGAAAAATAACCTCCTTAAATATAGGAGAAAGGGTAACTTCAATGGTCACACCTTTTTAATAACCCCCATTCATAAATAATTAATAACTTAATAGTTATTAGACTATAATTATTTAAAATGGAATATTCTTATAAATCATATAATATATAAGGTAATAAAACCTTATATTAGAACATTATATGTAAATGTGATAAGGGTATTACCCCTAATATAAATATGTTCTAAGCATCCCCCTTAATCTTAGTAGGGGGCATCAGATGTCAATTTCCATAGAAGAAAGAATGAAGTACCCCAGTAACGCATGTTTCTCTGATAGTGGTAAACGTGGACAAAAATGTATGCCAACATGAAGATCGTGCTTTATGGACTACATGAAAGTCATTTTGTCATAATTTATAATCCCATTGTTTAAAAAAAGGCACTATGAGGTCTTATAAAATTTTATTAAAGTCGCGGTCTCCTCAAATTAAATTCTCCCTAGGTTCATTAAATAATGCTTGCAAGACTTAATATAATGCCTCTACAAGTGGAATATTTACAAGGAGAAGAATTTTCAATATGCCTAGAGGACTTAATAAAAATGATAGGACTTACTAATGCCTACATGTAGTAATTAAAAATAAAGTGTTGGAATTATGATAAGTTTTGGAGGTAATATGAAGAGCGGTCATGAGTGGATCCATAATTGGTTGTCCTGGATGGAAATGTGTTTAGATATCATGATTACAGTGACCGATAAGAACTGTACATGATCAGTAAAGAAAATATCAACTATGTATGTTGACTGGTGTTCAAGAACATTATTAGACAGATTGTGGTAGCGGTCAAGTTGAGGAAAGATTTAGATATTGCGATCAGAGATACAATACGTATATGGTATGATGAATCTATGATTCTAATGACAATAATTTATTTCAAATTTTTGAGATTGAAGACAGTTTACCTATCTGATCATTGATCAAAGTTTCATTTTAATTTGATTAAGGTAGTGGATCTGAGGCTGAAATATTAATTTTCAATATTCGTAATACATTTAAGGATGAAATATTGGATGTTGTTGACACTAATTTTGAGGAGGTTGGCTATCTATTGAGCCAACTATGGTGGAAAGTTCTAGGTCTTTTGTGACCTAATGACAGTCTATATAAGGAGCACTAACTTGTTTGATTTATAGTAGTGATATTATTTTTAGAAAGGATGGTCATGATTTGAAGGGTCAAAGATCAATATAGAATTAGAAAGGAAAGGAGCTAGATGGATCTGATAGGCAACCAATACCATTCTACATATCAACAATCTTGTTTTTTCCTAAAAGTTACAATAGGTCAAATCCTCTAACAAGGTGAAATTTAATAGGTTCTTATTTGTAAATCCTTTAACATGGTAGCTTCTTAATTGAGGTTTGAAATCCTCTAGCGAGGTAGATCATAGATGATCTATTTGTAATCCTAACAATTTACTAATCACTACTAATAGGGTAAACCCTCAGAAAGGGTATTTGTAGCTCCTAACAGGGAAAACTCATTTACTGCAGTAGTAGGCTTGTGGGTGTCATCCCCATCATGGATTTTCCCCTCTAACAAGGGTTTACATGATAAAATACTTGTGTTATGTGTGTTAAAGTTGTGGATGCTTGATATTGTTTACTGTTATTTGTTTACTTCATTCATATGCTTTGTGGTTAAGAAGTTGCTAGTGCATTTAATCAGATTGGTGGCTGAATTAGGTCAATACATATTTGTACTGATTCACCTCCCCTCAGTCACAAGATTTCCAACAATTGGTATTAGAGAACATTGGTCCTCCTGATATTAAGCCTATCTTCTTGAGGAAAAGATGCTTATAAGTAAACATGGATGGATACAAGTATGAAAAGAAGCTTAAGGATGCAAGCCAAGTTATCAATGAATTGAAGGAAAAGCAAAGGCATTCCCTTGCTAAGTAGTTAAGAAAAATTCAAGACTACATTGAACAACTGTCTAAAGGTAGTATATCTTAAGAATATGAGGAAGCACTTGCAGATCTGATGGATAAAAATAGTGGACTTCAAAGTGAAGTGGTAAATCTGAAAAGATATCTTGAAAGTTAGTTTGTCAGGATGGTTGAAGAACTTGAAAGAAGAAGGGCTTCTGATAATGCCAATAAAATTGTTGAAGATGCCCTAAAGGTTAAAGATAAAACCCTAACAGAAAATTTGGAGAAACTATTCAGATCAGAGAAAGAGGTTTCTACATTGAAGGAACACTTACATGATACAGATGAAGAAAAAGATGACATTGAAAGAGAAAATGAAAGGATAAGGAAAGAGAATGAAAATCTAAGAGAATAGTTGAAATGTGAAAATGATCTACTGGATAAATTCAGAAAGAGTTTTGTTAAACTTGATGAACAACTTGGAAGACAAAAAATGAATGGAGAAAAACAAGGTTTAGGTTTTACAAACTTTGAAGCTGGTGAATCTTCTAGCACCAAGGACATCAATGAAGGAAGAAACTCATCACCCAAGGTGAACAATAATAATGGAAAGAGAAGGTATAAACCAATATGTTTTAATTTTCATAAGGAAGGTCATACAACTAATATATGTTGGTTTAAACTAATTGGTCCAAATGTTAGACCTAGAGGCTCTACTGCTAGATCAAAAAAGTACAATGCTATACCTAATACATTTCATGGAGTTTGTTACTATTTCAACAATTTTGGATATAGAGCTAATGAGTGCAGGGCAAGAAAAAAACTAGTGGTCATATGATTACAACAGTAAGAGGCCTATCAATCAAGGTAACCAGTCAGATGTTACTTGATCTAAATGCCACAACTATGGACATATGGCTATGAACTATAGATTAAGGTCATACAAAGACAATTTTGGTCCTTGGAATCCAACAAGTATGGTCTGTTATGTCTGTAAAAAGGTTGATCATCTTTCTAGGTCATGTAGAGAAAGATAGTATACTAGAGGTCAACCGGTGAACAATGATGAAATTTCCAAAGGTAAATAAACTGTTAATGCTGATGAAATAAGAAATGATATGAAGAATACATGGGTGAGGAAAGGAGAATTGAATTTTTTAGAGTTAAATAAGAACTCCACAAGTCCAGGAAATGTGGAGAATCCATTGGTAAACTAAGCACATTATTTTCTCAGAGGGAGAAATTAAAGTAAAATTATTTACCGATCCCCTAACTTCATGAGCAGTAAGATTCATATGTATTTTGAGGTTCCTATTTGTGAGTTAGTGATGGTTAGTGAAGATAAAGCATTTGTGTGCATATAAAAAGTGTTATGTTTTAACCATTGCAGTTGGTGGAAAGAACTATTTGACTGTTATGCCTAATGACTATATTCTCAAAATTTATAAATATGAGAAAGTAAACTCTTTTATCACTTTGCATTCTAAAAAATTTTATTGAAGAACATTTGGTTACATTCCATAGCGAGAACTATTTGTGTTTGTGGAATAAGATTTCACGTAGGAGACTCTAATTGGTGAAGTCAAGGTTATAGCTTGAACTGCAAATATCCTTACAAGAGTCATTTTTGTTGTTATTGATTTTTAAAATTATAGATACTCCATTTTTGGTTGACATCATTGATGAGCCAAGACCTATATTCAAGTTACACCCGATGAAGGAAAATGAAAATGATCCAATGGGTACCCTATCTTTTAATACCCTATGATTTATTTTTAACTAAAGACATTCATTTGTTCATTCACTACAAATTGGAAAAAGTTGGAATTGATGACATATACAATGTATTTCTTAAGCTGAGCGATGGTGTGAAGGTAAAAGACAAACATATGCATTTGGTTCAAAAAGGTTTCAATTATGCGGTTAAGATATGTAATGAGTTTCATCCACAATGGATAAGATTTGTTTTGAGCAGAGTACATGATCAATTTATTTGGTTGGATAATCCTCTCAAGATTTCAAAAGAGTAAATCCACAGAGTTACAGGATTTTGTTCGACCGGTGAAGCACCTACTCTAAAAAATATTTCTGCAAATTTGGTTACTCATTTAATGAAATCCAAATAGGATCACTGAGCCATGACTATCAAGGATATAACTAACAAGGAAGTGCGATTCACTTCAATGGTAATAGGATACAAAGTATATCAATCTGATTGATTGGACACTGTACCTAGTGGATCTATTCATGGTGCATACATAATGGTGAAGGAAGATCCAAAATATGAGCTTTGTGAGATGTTGAGGAGTCAATTTTTAGTGAACATGGAGAAGATCAAGAAATATAAGAAGAAATCATTCAAATATGGACCACTCCTGGTATGTATGTTCTTTTAGTTAAAAAATAATTTTCCTGGAATAGGTTCTATTACAGGGTCAAAGGATAGTTCGGTAGTAATGTAGATTAAGCAATGCATAAGGACTTTAGGAAACAAATTTGATTCGGTTATGTGGGGTTAATTTAAATATTTTCAAAGAAAAATGGACTTAAGAGAGAGAATCCCATCTGATATAGTTGAGAAGTATAAAGATGATATTTGTTTTCTAGTAGTTACAGATCCCTGCATTTTGCAAGAAGTGCAACCTAGAACATGTTGGATACCTGCTATGGGTTATGAAGTTGATGGTGATCTAGTCACTATTCATGTTGATGTTCTATTATATAAACCAACTGATACTTCAACACCTAGGTTTTGAACTTATGAAGAGTCATCATTAAAAATCTACAATGAGTTGAGAGCACCTATAATCCAAAGAAAGATTAGAAAACAAGTTGACAATATAGTCAAAATGAATGTCATTACACCTTAAATGATGATAAAACTTAGAAATAAAATGGAAAGTGAGGAAGTAGGCACATCTACTGCAGGAGCCAAGTATAGTAAAATTGAAGTAGAAGAGGTTACACCTAAGAGAGTTACAAGGAGTTCAGTATTGAAACAATCTATATCTACTTCCACTACTCCTATTAAAGCTAAGTTAGATCAAGAGACACCTGAGACTATTTGGAGAAATTACAAAGAAAGAAAGAAATGACATCAGGATACAAAGAGTCAAAGAGTAAGAAAGGAGGTAAAAAAAAGGATGAAGAAGAAAAGGTCAAAATTAAGTCTGAGAAAAAGTCTACTATTGTAGAAACTGATAAAATTGACAATACTATCATTCTTGAGAACATTGTTAAAGACATCAAGGAACATGGAAATATGATAGAAGTATGGAATCACTTAGACAAGTTTGACAATGAAGAGAAAAATAAGATTGAAGATGCAGTTGTAAAAAGTTTACACACTTTTTGCAAATCACCTAGTAAATTGTACAAAGATATACCTAAAGAACTATTTAATGCAGTTAACAAAAGATGGAGAGAGGCTTTGAAGATTGATAGAGTAATGATGGAAGAAGAACTTACACTTTTGTAACCTAAATTTTCTACCGAACAGATAGAGTTGACAGTTGAAGCAATGAGAGAAGAATCTAAGAAAAAGAATAGAGTCACAAGAATTCTCATTGGATATACTCAATCAATAAGAAATGAGACAGTGGATTTATTCATAAATTTTTCTACTAAAGTCAAAATAGTTGAAGAGGAAAGGAAAGCACAAGAGAGAGAAAATATAGAGATTAATGATGTCATAGATAATGTTATCTCTAATATCCAGGAATAGATTGCTGAGAAAAAAAATTAATAAGGATGATGAAGATATACTTTCAGTAAAGAGAAAACTAGATCTAATCAGTGAAGGTAGCGCAATGAAGAAGAGAAAAACAAGGGATAAAACTAGTTTTGAAGAAGATGAATAAGAGTATTAAGATGAAGAAATACAACCAACTATTGATATTACTCAGATGAGCCCCAAAGAGCTATTGAAAATGTCTAATACACTCAGGGAGAAAGATGAAAGGAACAAATTGAAGGAAATGTAAAAGAAGGTCAGAATACTAAAAGGAGCTAGAAACATAATTAAAAATTTAGTGCCTAATGTGAGATATCAAAAGCAAGATAATCCTATTAATCAATTGGGTATGTTGGTCAAGGTTGTTTCTGATCAAGTACCCAACTTGGAGAATGCACCTATGGAGTTAGCAATGAAAGAATATGAGAGACAATGAGATGACAAGTTGAAAGAGAACATTGATGACATTATTTTTCCATTAGTATGAAAAGAAAAGTTTTGGTAAACATACACCAAAAGACAGGACAAGAGCAAACTGAAAATATAGATATCAAAGATCACCAAAAATTGCTAAGTACAAAGAAAAATGATGACATATTTTTGTGTGTAAACCAAAAATGAAAATTGAAAATGGTGCAGGAGCACACCTAACTCAAACCCCTAGCTCCTTATTTCTAGCATGTACTGACTCTAGCCAAGTCAGGAGAGTGTGTGTTGACCTTATAAGGTCATTTGTTTTTCTCTAAGATGGATATGACTAGGTCAATCCATGTCTAGATAGGTTTCTTAGTTGGTTTCCTTTAGTTGTGTGTGTGTGTGAGGTAGTTGGTAAGCCTCTAGAAATCCAACCAAGGCATCAGGAACTTTGGATAAGCTACTTGGTATCACTGGAACTTGGCCTACACTGGTTCCTAGCAACTCATCCTACATTGCCTAGCAACTCGACCTACATTGCCTAGCAGCTCGGCCTACATTTGTGCCTAGAAACTCAGCCTACATTGCCTAGAAACTCAGCCTACATTGCCTAACAGCTCGGCCTACATTTGTGCCTAGAAACTTGGCCTACATTTGTGCCTAGCAGCTCGGCCTACATTTGTGCCTAGCAACTTGACCAAAACTGGAGCTCAGCTTTCTTTACTGTTGCTCAACAATAATTAGTCGTAACGGCCTGTGAAAAGCAGATCTTATCTTTTATGGATAGTATGGTTAGTGTAATGGTTCCTAAGGAGATTCTTGCAAATGAGTGGACTGTTAGGGTTGTTTCCTATGACAGGATGGTTACTAATAATATCCAAAAGGATTCATTTTAGAGATCTATAAGGTAGAGATTATGGAAGAGAAGGGAAGCTATGGGAAATCATAGAGTTGCAGATTATTGTACTATTTTGTTTTGTTTCCAGTAATGAGAAGTTGCAGATAGTGTGTTTAGTGTATATCAAGCTTCTTTATTAATTTTGCATGCAAGTAGATTAGTTAATTTATTTTCTATTTTGTAAATTTTTAGTTCTTCACCCATTCTGGGTTGTAAACAGTAATGGACCCTTGAGATTCCTGAATCCATGGTGAGAATCATGTGTTGGGATGGAACTCGAGAGGAGCCCTTGTACATAGTTTCCTTTTTGTTTTCTATAGGCAAAGCAGTAGCAAAGAGTCTAGAGATCTTACCCTAGGCGAGCTTGGAAATAGTCCAGCTAGGGAAGAGAAGGAGAACAATGTTATGAAAACATTGGTTGAATGAATCTATTTGTGTAGGTTCAGTAAGGAGGAGATAAAAATCACTTCGATGGGGACCAAGTCTTGAAGAGGAGGTGAATTTGGGAGTGACTTACCTTAGTTTAGGGTTGTGAAAAACCTAAGAGATCTAGGAGAAAGATCTCAGAACAGAGCCAAGCTAGTTCTGTAGCAGCAACAAGACTTTTGTCCACATCAGATTGGTATCAGAGCCCTAAAAGATTTGGGCGTGTGTTTTTTGGATGTTATCTGTAGAAACTTCTATCAACTCATCCAAGATGGTGACCAATGCAGAACTCGCAAAAGATGTTGAAGAGAAAAAGGAGGAGAACAGACTCCTAAAGGAATAGTTAGCTAAAATGGTGACTAAGTTGGAAGAAGTACAACTTAGGATTGCAACAGTCAGTGAATAAATGAGAGAAGCTGATGGAAAGGGTAAAGTAGTGGCAGAGGAAGACAGTATTCCAGAGCCAAACCTTGTGCTTCAAGAAGAGCCATTCTTGAAAGCATTGAAGGCAATGAGTGGTAAGTCCTTAGAAGGTGTGCCTCTATTTAGTGGCAAGATGGAAACATAATTAATCATGGAATGGATAGAAGGTCTTGAAAATCACTTTGACTATGATAATGTGACCATAGCTTAGAAAGTAAGAATAGCCAAGACAAGGTTGAGAGGAACTGCTCTCACCTGGTGGAAGTTTGTCCAAGATGAGAGGGCAAAAGAAGGAAAGAACCCCATAACTAGTTGGAAAGGTATGGTGGCCAAGATGAAGGAAACTTATCTTCCTAATGATTATGAAGTGCAGTTGCACAAAAAGAGACAGAATATGAGACAAAAAGATTTAGAAGTCAGTTCCTACACTGAAGAATTTGACAAACTATGCTTAAGGTTGCATGTGATGGAAGAAGAAATCCTGAAAGTGGCTAGGTACTTGAATGGACTCAAGTGGAGTATCCAAGAGGAAATTAGTCTCTTAAACCCCAAGACTATACACCAATGTTACTAGCTAGCCCTCAAAGTGGAGTAAAAATTAAAGAAGAAGCAAGATTCAAATAGCAAAGGAAGAGGAAGAGACAACAGAGGTCATAGAGGAGGATATGGAGGAAGAAATCAAGGTGAGTTCAAACTCACTGAGAATCAAGGATAATACCATAACACAAGAGGTGGTTATAACCATGGAAGAGGTTCACATAGTAGTTCAAGAGGAAGGACTAATAACCAAGGAAGAGGATCTTACTTCTCTTCAATGAAGTGTTACAACTGTCAGCAATTTGGACATCCTGCATATCGGTGTCCTGAGAAAGGTTCTTCTTCTCAAGGAGGTGGGAAAAGAGATAACTATGTCCAAGAAGAATCAAGTTGGAGCAACAAACCATCTGAGGTACCATTAGAATCAGAAGAAGGTGAGAACCTCATGATATGAAGGACCTTAATTAGAGAGCCAAGCAAAGACGAACCAAGCCAAAGGAGAGCACTCTTTAGAGTGAAGTGAAAGATTACAGGAAAGGTGTGTAGAGTCATTATTGATTCAGGCTTAACTGATAATATCATTAGTGAAGAAGCAGCTAGCAAGTTAAATTTAAAAAGGATTCCACATGAAAAACCATACAAGGTTACATGGTTCAACAAAGGACAACATGTGCTTGTAGGAGAACAAGCATGGGTAGAATTCACCATTGGAAAGTATAAAGACAGAGTTCTATGTGACATTCTTCCCATGGATGCATGCCACCTTCTACTTGGAAGGCCATGGAAATTTGATATCCAAGCCATACATGATGGAACAAAGAATGCATACTCATTTAAGAAAGATGGAGTGACTTTCAAAATTTAGTCACTAATAGAAGAAGGAGAGATGAAGACATCAAGTCCAAGTGTGCTCATGGTTGGTGAGAAGGAGTTCTTGAAGACTC
>MU226828.1:416386-435802 GCA_018584345.1 Thuja plicata | reverse complement strand
GGCTATCATAAGCCAAGAAGGAAGACCAATAGCTTTCCATAGTGAGAAGCTAAATGATGCAAAGAAGAAGTACTCTTCTTATGACTTAGAGTTGTATGCTCTAGTCCAAGCACTCAAGAAGTGGAGGTACTACTTGCTGCCAAAGGATTTCATAGTATATACTGACAACCAAGCTCTCATATTCCTTAACTCTCAAGACAAACTCAGCAGCAAACACATGAAGTGGGTGGAGTTTTTACAAGCCTACACTTTCAATATCAAGCATAAAAAGGGAGTACAAAACAAGGTTTCTAATGCTTTGAGAAGAAGGCTGCTCACAGTCCAAGAATTTTAGCTACAAAGTATAGGTATTGATAGCTTCAAAGACCTATATGCTGAAGATGAATATTTTGCCCAAATCTACAAGGTATGCAAAGAGTTCAAGAACAACTTTCATGGTGATTTTTCTTAATATACTTTGCAAAATGATTTGCTGTTTAAAGGAGGTCAGCTTTGTGTTCCAAAAGGGTCTATGAGAGAGAATTTGATCCAAGAAAAACATAATGGAGCACTTAGTGGTCATTTTGGAATCAGTAAGACTCAAGAGCTAGTCAGTAGGTTCTATTTTTGGCCTAGAATGAATAGAGATGTTAGACAGTATGTTGAGAGTTTTGTAGTGTGTCAAAAAGAAAAGGGAACATCTTCTAATGCAGGTCTTTACCAGCCACTTCCAATCCCAACCAGACCATGGGAATGCATAAGCATGGATTTTGTAGTTGGTTTGCCAAGAACAAGGCAGGGATATGACAATATTTTTGTTGTAGTGGACAGATTTAGTATGATGGCACATTTTATACCTTGCAAGACTATTCATGATGCTTGTAACATTGCTCAGCTATTTTTTAGTGGAGTGGTGAGGATCCATGGCTCCCACTTAGTATTGTTTCAGACAGGGACATCAAATTCATGAGCCATTTTTGGAAGATCCTATGGCAAAAGTTGGACACTAACTTGTCTTTTGGATCTGCATATCATCCACAGACAGATGACCAAACAGAGGTGGTCAATAGAAGTCTTGGTAACTTGCTAAGATGCCTCACAAAGGAGTATGGTCAAGCATGGGACCAACTCATTGGGCAAGCTGAATATGCATATAATGATACAGTGAACAAATCAATTGGTAAGAGTCCTTTTGAAATTGTTTATGGCTTTCACCCAAGAGGAATTTTTGAGCTTAGAGAATTGAAGGAAGGAATGGATGGTAGTGGAAATGCTAAGGACTTTGATCATTCAATGAGGGAAGTACATGAAAGTGTGAGAAAGAATTTGATTGAGAATGCTGAAAAGGTAAAGCAAAAGGTGGATGCAACAAAGAGGGATGTTCAGTTTCAGATTGGAGACTTTGTGATGGTACACTTTAACAAACATAGGCTATAGAAAGGTGTTCCTCACAAGCTATAGATGAAGAGGCTAGGTCCGTGTAAGATACTTGCAAAGTATGGAAACAATGCATACAAGGTGGAGCTTCCTGAAGATATTGGGTTGTCACCGGTTTTCAACATTGCATATTTGATAGCATACAAAGGACCAATTCAAGATACTGATCAGAACCTTCAAGAGGTAATACAAGAGCTAAAAGATCTAAAATTAGCCCCTACCCCATCTATGATAGCTAAAAAGATACTAGACTCAAGGGTCTACAAGAAGACTAGGAACAAAGACTATATGGAGCACCTTGTCAAATGGCATGGCAAAGAAGATTGTGATACTACTTGGATCAGAGAAACATACTTCAAGAGGTTGAACATTGATCCAAACATGCTCAATCCAAGGATGGATTAACCTTTCTTTTTTCTGGGGGAGTATGGTGCAGGAGCACACCTAACTCAAACCCCTAGCTCCTTATTTATAGCATGTAATGACTCTAGCCAAGTCAAGAGAGTGTGTGTGGACCTTACAAGGTCATTTTTTTTTCCCTAAGATGGATATGACTAGGTTAATCCATGTCTAGATAGGTTGCTTAGTTGGTTTCCTTTAGTTGTGTGTGTGTGTGAGGTAGTTGGTAGGTCTCTGGAAATCCAACCAAGGCATCGAGAACTTTGGATAAGATGCTTGGGATCACTGGCACTCAGCCTACACTGGTGCCTAGAAACTCAACCTATATTTCCTATCAACTCGGCCTACATTTCCTAGCAAATTGGCCTACATTGCTTAGCAACTCAGCCTACATTGCCTTGCAGCTCGGCCTACATTTGTGCTTAGCAACTCAGGCTACATTTGTGCCTAGCAGCTTGGCCTACATTTGTGCCTAGAAACTTGGCCTACATTTGTGCCTAGCAGCTCAGCCTACATTTGTTCCTAGCAGCTTGGCCTACATTTGTGCCTAGCAACTCAGCCAACATTGGAGCTCGGCTTTCTTTACTGTTGCTCAGAAATAATCAATCGTAATGGCCTGTGAAAAGTGGATCTTGTCTTTTATGGATAGTATGGTTAGTGTAACAGTTCCTGAGGAGATTCTTGCAAATGAGTGGACCATTGGGGTTGTTTCCTATGATAGGATGGTTACTAATAACATCCAAAAGGATTCATTTCAAAGATCTAGAAGGTAGAGATTGTGGAAGAGAAGGGAAGCTACAAGAAATCATAGAGTTGCAGATTATTGTACTATTTTGTTTTGTTTCTAGTAATGAGAAGTTGTAGATATTGTGTTTAGTGGATATCAAGCTTCTTTGTTCTTTTTGCATGCAAGTAGATTAGTTACTTTATTTTCTATTTTGTAAGTTTTTAGTTCCTCACCCATTCTGGGTTGCAAACAGTAATGGCCCCTCAAGATTCCTGAATCCATGGTGAGAATCATGTGTTGGGATGGAACTTGAGAGGAGCCCTTGTACATAGTTTCCTTTTTATTTTCCATAGGAGAAGTAGCAACAAAGAGTCTGGAGATGTTACCCTAGGCGAGCTTGGAAATAGTCCGACTAGGGAAGAGAAGGAGAACAATGTTCTGAAAACATTGGTTGAATGAATCTATTTGTGTAGGTTCAGTAAGGAGGAGATAAAAAGAACTTTGATGGGGACTGAGTCTTGAAGAGGAGGTGAAGTTGGGAGTGACTTACCTCAGTTTAGGGTTGTGAACACCCTAAGAGATCTAGGAGAAATATCTCATAACAGAGCCAAGCTGGTTCTGTAGCAGCAACAAGACTTCTGTCCACATCAAAAAAGGATAAAGAGGAACCCAATAGTGGAACCTAATGAGTAGGATATAGTGTGACCCAAGAGAAAAATCAAAGTGGAACCTAAGAGATAGTTCAAGCAAGGAGCACCGAGAGACAGTCAAACTGATTTCAGAGCATAATTGACCGACAAAAATTGAAAGTCAGTTAAATCCCGTAAAAAGTGGATCTAACTTCCACGTCAGATAAAACATTCATGTTCTATTTATAGAGCCTTGATTTGTTTTAAAACCACTACTTTAGGGACAAGAAACATTATTGTAAGTGTTTTAATCAGTCTAACTGATTTAAAACACATAGACTGAAAGATCAAGGTCAAGTTGTAAACCTATGATCTTAGAGTTAATATTATTTTATGTGAAGCTTAATTAGGTCAATCTATCTTATAAATAGATGTTGTAATCATTCACTATCATAAATGAGAGGATGAATGTAGCCCACGAGCACATCTATGGATCAGACTGAAAGTTTCAAAAAATGGAACAACAAAAGTTGAATTTGGTTATCAAGAACCAAGAACAAAGGCTACCGAGCAATAGAGGTATTATTAAATCACATTAGGTGATACACTTATACATGTAATCTTAAATAGATTTGTAATCAGCAATAGGATATTGCATACACTCAGGTCAAATTGTAATTTTCTTACATTCTAACAAGTGAAGAAAAGTGTAAAAATCCTTTCAAGGAAGGTGGATTTAACCATCCAATTGTAAATCTCTTAACTAAGTGCACACTAAATAGTGTTGATAAAGCTATTAACAGAGTAGAGTTTAAGAGGTCTCCATAGATACTCTTAATAGGGTGGATCATCAGAAGTGATCAAATTTTAAGCCTTAACCGACCCCTTTCAATCTGTAGATAGTGAAGAATTTGTGGGTGCCATCCCCACCATAGTTTTTACTTCCTAACAGGATTTTTCTGCGTTATCATATCTTGTGTTATGTGTCAAGTATTTTCATGAATGTTTCTATGAATTTTCACATGTTTGATTAAGTTAAATAATTGATATATCTTACATCAAGATAGTATATAGCAGATGGTTGTATATTCAATTGATTACATAAAGGTTAAAGGTTAAAAGATACAAATTTTTTAGAGGTACTGATTCACCCCTCCCCTCTCAGTACACACTTCCCATTAATTCCAACAATTGGTATCAGAGCTAGATATCTTATTTGGAAAGCTTAAAGGATTAAGAGAAAAGATCTTACAATGGAGAAGTAAAGACTTGACAAGTGTATTGAGAATCAAAAGCTAGAAGTTCAGATCTTCTATGAGCAATATAAAGAAGCTAGAATCAAGATGAGACAACTGTTAGATGAAAGAAAGATTATGGCATCTCGCTGTAATGAAAAAAAATACCATGAGGAAGAGATACCAGATTTCTTTGAGTCACCAGGATCAACTACAAGAAAAGCATCACAAGCCTAAATGAAATCAATCAACATCTAGCTGGACAAGTAAAATCTCTACAAATCGGTCAAGAGACACAAATGGTAAGAATGATTGATTTCATGAACAATGCTAGACAAGCTGAGAAAGAAAGAACACTAGCTATTGATGATAGAAGGAATATTACTGAAAAGCTACAAGAGAAAGTATAAAAAATACAAAGATTGACATAACATCATCATGAAGTTACAAATCAGATTATTCTTATGAGTCAAGAGGCAAACAGAATGAATGTTGAACTCATTGAAAGAATAGAAGCTATTAGTGAGCTAAGGGAAGAAAAAGAAAAGATGAAATAAGAACTCAAAATTCAGTAGAAACATAATGAAATTATCAAGAAAGCTGAAGAAATTAATAAAATAATGGATGATTTTCTTGACAGACAACAAAGAATCAACAACACCAGTCTAGTCTATACCGAGAATGGAGAATAACCCAGTCAAGCTGATCCAAATAATGTCTATGAAAATGCAAGACCAAGAAATATGATATGCAATCACTGTGGAAAGCAAGGCCACACATCAAATATATGCAGGAGAAAAATGAAAGGTATTCTTAAATCCACATCTTCATTCATAGGATTTTGTTATAAATGTAATAAGAAAGGAAATAAAGCATATGAATGTAAGTCTGAGATGAAACAACTAAAGAAGGAAACCTACATGGACAAATAATGTCCTACTTGAAAAATAAATGGGCACACAACTCTTGAATGCTGGAAGAAGAAAAAGCAAGCATGGAAGCCAAAAGGTCAAGAAATTTCCTATCAACCAAAAAGAGTCAGTAACCAGTATGTATGGGATTACAACACATGGAAAAATTGTACAACATGTGGAAGATTTGGTCACATTTCTGCAAACTATATGAGACAGTGGATAAGAAAATCTAGAGGATGGACTAACCCCGGAATGACATGTTAGTAATAACTGAGGGGGGGGGGGGGGGANTGGGGGGGGGGGGGGGTGAATCAGTGGCCTCAAAAATTAATCCTTTAATCAACCCTTCAAACTTAGTACCAAAAATTATGCCTCTAGTTATCTTTAGTCCTGTAAGATGAATGCCTTAAAATAATTATATCAAATTACTACTTGTCGGAATGCTTTGTAAAACCTTCTTCTGTATGTTTGCCGATAAGCAGTATTTCTATTTACTGAAACATAGTAAATATCTGGTGTATATCGATCAATCTAGAATTACTTATATGAAATGAAAAACACTAAAGTAATGACTCATAGACACATGACACATGTATTTTTAACATGGAAACCCTATTAAAGGAAAAACCAATGGGATCGGTACCCCAAATTTTCACTCTTCTGAAGTGAGCTCGGTTAAGATCCAAACCTGTTAAAGGTTACAAATACATTGTTAGGTGTGACCTTGTTAGAGGATTTAAACAATAGTTTGTCACTTAGTATCTGGCATCTAATGCTACCATCTTTGATCAAACACTCACTTGGCCTGTCAATAGGTATTGGGAATATCCAATGCTACTTTGTATGATCAAACCTTTTGATACTCCTTGGGATGTATCTCAATTAAAAAAGACTTTTAAGTCCTGCTTGGTTAAGAGACTTGATGCTTCAATGGTTAAACTGAAATAGTAAATTGATCTGTTCACATATATAACTTGAATTGTAGATTTTTAGATCTATTTTAAGTACATTACCTTTCTGATCAATATTATCAATTCAATACCTTTGCTCTACACTGTTCTTCACTGCGATGCTATATATATTTTTTTTGTTGCCTGCAAAATTTTGCTCTTTCCTTAGCTTGATTGATCAGGTCTGAATAAATACTTTCTTCTCCTTCAGAATCTCTTCAACATCTATTCTCTTGTCAATCCCCTTCACCTTCTTCGTAGTAAATTAGGTTGTCTCTTTATAGACATGATTTCACCATTTCTTGGCTTTCTTGATCTTGGCGTGATCCACAATTCTCGCCAAATATATTTAAAGAAAAAATCCAATTTTATCTCATAGAGATGTTCTTTCCAACTGGACAAAGAAGCTTTAAATCCTTTACTTATCTTTAGCTTTATCTTTTCGATTAAAACAATGATAAGTATCAGTTAATTCAAATTTTTAAGCTCTTGACAGCTAAGTATTTTTTCATTTTTGAACTCTCTTTTCTATCGGTCAACACTTTAGTTAGTCATCGGTGACAACTGACTATTCCATCAGTGTGACTTCAGATGTCTTTGAGATCTTCATCCGTCGGGAAACACTGTAAGTCTATCCGTCAGGTTACACTGTGCTTTTGCTCATCAGGAAACACTGTGACTTTGCTCATCAGTAATGCTATGCATTTTCTCATCGGGTAACACTGTGACTTTTCTCTTTTACTCTGTCTGTCAGTGTGCACTCCATCGGTGTATATAGTCACTTTGTGAATACTTGACTTATATGCATTACTGATAGGATAGCCTTTGATTCACCAGTTCTTTTAAGTCTTTGGAAGTATGTCCATGACTATACAGATTATATCAAGTTGAAATCAATGACAATATAATACATTAACTAATTTAATGTCTTGCATTACCTTTCTTATGTCTTTGTGATCATCAACTTAACATATTCAAACATTCAATCAGTTATAGTTCATCAATCTCTCCCTTTGGCATTGATGGAAACACACTACATTATCACACTATATTATTACTAATATAATATGAAATATAATAGTTGAAGTTCATCAAACTACCAATCTTATGTACTATAACTGATACAAATATCTAGTTTTTGGTAAGCTCATATAAGCTTAGATTCTTGCAGCTTTCTTTCTGTCTTTAATCCCTTTACTGGATAGATGTAGAATCCTTTCTTTCTATGATGTGATGTGTTATCTTCTTGTGTCAAACTCTCTCCCTTTAACTGTTTTCTTTTCTTTTGATGTCTCTAGTCAACAATTCTCTCCCTTTGTATGTACTCTCCCTTTGGATAATGTGATGGATATGATCTCTCCTTTAAGGGATATAATCTCTCCCTGAGGTGATAATGGATATAATCTCTCCCTTTGACATCAATGCCAAACAAATATTTTTTGACAGTAATGTCAAACAAATATTTTTTGACAGTAATGTCAAGCAAATCCTTTCTATCCATAATATACTCCTTGAATTTTCCAATACACCGACAATACAATATCTCTGGTGCTCGAAGTAGATAAATACCTTGTTGTTTATAGATTTAGATTTGAAGTCCATCTCTTTTCTTGCATCAATATGAATGATGTTCTGATAATATGTAGGCTGATGCAGCCTTCTAGTCATTTTACTAACTAGTAGACAAGGTTCTGACCCCTATTCCCTTTCTCAAGTACTCAAATGCATCCTTGGGCTTGGTGAAGATATCAACTAATTGTTCTTTTGATTACACATACTCAAGTATCACCTCCTTTGCTTGAACTTGTTCTCTCAAATAATGATACTTGATGGAAATATGCTTTGTTTTAGCATGCATGACTGGATTCTTGAAAATGTTTATTGCACTGGTATTATCACAATAGATAATTACTGGTTCAAGAATTTTCATATGCACACCTTCTAGTAACTGTTTGATCCATGCAATATTTGAGCAGTTTGCATCATTATCAACATACTCTGCTTCTGCAATAGACTAAGAGATGCATCCTTGCTTCTTGATGATCCATGTGACAAGTCTATCACCCATAAAGAATGCTCCTCAAGTTGTGCTCTTTCGGTCATCAATATTTCTAGCCCAATAAGCGCCGGTAAGGACCTTAAGTTCAAATTTACCTTCTCTTATATACCATAAGCCATATTCTTCAGATATCTTAGGATTCTTTTCAAAGAAGTCATATGTGATTCTCTGAGATTAGCAGAAAATATTGAAACTATTCCTACTGCATGTGCAATATCTAGTCTAGTATGTACAACATACATGAGTTTTCCAATCATTGATCTATACAAATTCTGATTTACCTTTGATGACTTGTCCTCCTTTTTCAGCCTACATCTAGTTTCCATCGGTGTTCCAACTAGCTTAGAATCTTCCATCTTGAATATTTTAGCACTTCCTTGATGTACTTGGATTGTGTAATGAAAATACCTTCATCTTGTTGCATGATTTGTAGACCAAGAAAGAACTTGATCTCTCCAAACATAGACATCTCAAACTCTTTGCTCATTTCATTTGCAAATGATTTGCATAGCATATCGTTGCCTCCAAATATGATGTCATCAACAAATATCTCAACAATCAAAATGTTAGCACCAACATCTTCTGTTAAATAAAGATAATTGTTTTCACTAGTTCTTATAAATCCAATACTTATAAGATAGGAATGAAGTCTTTCATACCAGGCTTGGGGTTCTTGTTTCAATCCATACAAGGCTTTGCATAGTCTACATACCATGTTCCTCTTGTTTGGATCAACAAACCCTTCTGGTTGTTCAATGTATACCTCTTCCTCAAGTATTCCATTTAGGAATGCAAACTTGAAATCCATTTGGTATACCTTGAATCCTTTACATGCAGCATGAGCAAGTAATATTCTCACTCCTTCTAGCCTAGCAGTAGGTGCAAGGGTTTCTCCATAGTCAGTCCCTTCTTATTGTGCATACCCTTTGCATACTAGTATTGCCTTGTTTTTGGTGACTTCTCCATTCTCATTTAGTTTATTCTTGAATATCCATTTTGTACCAATGACATTCTTGTCATCTAGTCTCGGTACAAGTGTCCATGTCTTTTTTTTCTCAATTTTCTCAATCTCCTCATTCATAGCACTAATCCATTCATTATTATCAAGTGAAACATTGACAAATTTTGGTTCAAAATCACAAATAAGACATCTTGTGTTTAGAGACTTACTTCTGGTTCTCATACCAGACTTCTTATCTCCAATGATCTGGTTCTATGGATGGTTCTTTCTGACATATCTAGCAAGTATAGGTTCAGATCTCTGTCTATCATCTTGATCATCATTTGTCCTTCATTCTGGTCTTCATCACTTGGTGCATCATCTTGAGCAATATCCTAATTGTCAGTATTTGCAGCCTGATGCTCAGGTGCAATAATATTTGCTCAGGAGCTATACATTGTTTCTCAGGTGGAGTGTCAGGTTATTAATTGTAAACAAACCTTTTATAGTCCACTAGTTCTTTTGTGCTTTCCTTTTCATTCTTTTCTACAAATTCATCTATCTTTACATTTGCACTTTCAACAATTTTTTTAGAGGCTTTATTTAGACACTTATAAGCCTTGCTCTTGGTGGAATACCCTAGAAAGATTCCTTCATCACTTATGGAGTCAAGTTTTCCATTTCTATCATCTTTTAAGATATAACATTGACTACCAAATTTTTTGAAGTAACTCACATTGGGTGTGTAACCATACCATAGCTCATAGGGTGTCTTCTTGGTGTCTTTCTTCAATTGTACTGTTCAATGTGTAAAAAATAGCACTGACAACTTCTCTCCAAAATATTTGGGTGATGTCTTTCTTTATCATCAGTGTCCTTGCACAATCAACAATGTATATGTTCCTTCTTTCAGCAATTCCATTTTTCTGTGGTGTTCTCGGTGCAGAGACCTATCTTTTGATTCCATGATCATTGAAAAAGTTAGTGAATTCATCTGAAATAAATTCCCCTCCTATATCTGATCTTAAGCATTTCAACTCTTTACCACTTTGTTTTTCTACCATCTCTTTGTACCATTTAAACATCTTAAATGCTTCTGATTTATCTTTCAAGACCATGACTGTCATCATTCTAGAGTAATCATCAACAAAGAGAATAAAATACCTATCTCCATAGTAGCTCTTTGTCCTCATGGGTCCACATAGATCAGTATGGACTAATTCTAGAATGACATCAGATGTATGGGTTTTTCTTTTTAAACTAGACTTTGTCATCTTACCTTTTTGACAATTTTTGCACATGATATTGTCTAGCTTAATCATCGTTGGTAAGACTCTTACATTTATCTTTCTTCTTATTTTTATCATGTTGTCAAAGTTTACATGACACAATATTTTGTGCCACAACCATATATCTTCATTTCTAGCCATTAAGCTATTGGTGTTAGTATCATTCAGATAGAATAAGTTACCTTTTGTCTACTCACCGATACCAATCAGACTTCCTGATTTATTGAAGATCTTTGCCTTCTTATTCTCAAATGCTACTCTTTGACCTAAATTATTCAACTAAGAAACACTCAATAGATTATAATTCAATCCCTTCACCCAATAATCATTTTCACATTTTATTAGGTTATTCAACATTATAGTTTCTTTACCTTCAACTGGACAAGGTGTATCATTGCCCATTCTTACTGAACCACCATTATAGTATTCAAAAGTCTCAAAATTTTGTTTGTCACCGGTCATATGGTGAGTGCAGCCAATATCTATGATCCAGACATCATTTTTACTAACTTTAGATATGAGTGCAGTTTTTACATACCTTTCTTCATCATCATCTAAATCATCTTTTACAACCACAAACACCATCTCAATGTCATCATCAGATTTGGTGTCAGTATATTCATCTTTGCATTTAGCTAGGTAACTGGCCTTCTTTCCTTTGTCCTTGTAGTCTCAGGTATATCTTCTTTCTGATTGTTAGTTGCTTCTGTAATCTTGGTTATCACCTTTGTCATACTTCTTTTCAAACGACCTGTGACCACTTCTATCATCTTTTCTCCTGTTAGGACATCTTGCAGAAAAATGTCCAATCTCTTTACAATTAAAACACACAAGTGGTAATTTACCTTTGTATTTGCCTTTGCCTCTCTGCATTCTGCTAGCCATTAGTACTTCAATTTCATCAAGATCTTCTTCTTCACTTTCACTATCACTATCTTTTCTCATAGTGTGTTTATGACTTGATTTACTTATTCTCAATGAATATTTGAATGCAGACTCTATGTTTGGTACGACACTATTATCAAAATTATTCATCTCAAATGAAATCATTCTTCCAATCAAATTGTCTAGATTAACATTGCTATTCGCTACTACTCTCATTTCTTGTATGGAAGATAATCTAATAGCATAAGTAGGCAATAAGGTTCTTATAATTTTACTTACCACTGTATCTTCATATAGT
Organism: Thuja plicata; assembly: GCA_018584345.1. Lineage (NCBI taxonomy): Eukaryota > Viridiplantae > Streptophyta > Pinopsida > Cupressales > Cupressaceae > Thuja > Thuja plicata. Next base: position 424,061 of record MU226828.1, on the reverse strand, counting down.
ACACCTCTAACTCCTCAGATTGCATTGACTACCTCTTTGATTATTGTGCTGTACTGTGTGATGTTTTCACCTTCTTTCATTCTAAGATCATCAAACTTTCCTCTAAGGCTTTCTGCCTTGGCTCTCAGAACATTTTTATCACCACCATGTACAAGCTTCAATTTGTCCCACATCTTCTTTGTAGTTGTGCATGCTTTGACATCTTCAAATTCAACATCGGAGAGTGAGGAATCAAGCTCTATCATCATGCAGTTGTGCTCATGCTTCTCTCTCATTTGTTCAACTGTGGGTGCTCCTGTGGGAAACACATATTTAGTATCTAAGTATTGAGTAACATCATTTCCAGTACGTGATAAGTGGAGTCTTATTCTTCTTTGTCATGAAGCAAAGTTGTCTTTGTTCAACTTGGCCACATATCGTCTATTCATCTTGTGATCTTTTTCTTGAGCTATTAAACTCCCTTTCTAAGCACACAAGCTCTAATACCAATTGTTAGTAATAAATGAGAGGGGGGGGGGGTGAAAAAGTGGCCTAAAAAATTAATCCTTTAATCAACCCTTCAAACTTAGTACCACAAATTATACCTCTAGTTATCTTTAGTCCTGTAAGATGAATGCCTTGAAATAATTATATCAAATTTCTACTTGTCGGAATGCTTTGTAAAACCTTCTTTTGTATGTTTACCGATAAGAAGTCTTTCTATTTACCAAAATACAACAAATAACTGGTGTATACCAATCAATCCAAAATTACTTATATGAAATAAAAAACACTAAAGTAATGACTCATAGACACATGACACATGGATTTTTAATGTGGAAACCCTATTAAGGGAAAAAAAATGGGACCGGTACCCCAAATTTTCACTCTTTTGAAGTGAGCTCAGTTAAGAGCTAACCCTGTTAAAGGTTACAAACACACTGTTAGGTGTGACCTTGATATAGGATTTATAGAATAGTTTGTCACTTCGTATATAGCATCGAATGCTACCATCCTTGATCAAACACTCACTTGGCCTGTCAATAGGTATTGGGCATATCCAATGCTACTTTGTATTATCAAACCTTTTGATACTCCTTGGGATGTATCTCAATTACAAAAGACTTTTAAGCCCTACTCGGTTAAGAGACTTGATACTTCAATGGTTAAACTGAAACAGTAAATTGATGTGTTCACATATACAACTTGAATTTCAGATTTTAAAATCTATTGTAAGTACATTACCTTTCTAATCAATATTATCAATTCAATACCTTTTCTCCACACTATTCTGCTCTTTGATGCTGTATCTCTATTTGTCGATGTCTACAAAATTTAGCTCTTTCATCAGCTTGATTGATTAGGTCCAAATGAAGACTTTCTTCTACTTTAGAATCTCTTCAGCATCTATTCTCTTGTCACTCCCCTTCACCTTCTTCGTAGTAAATTAGGTTGTCTCTTTATAGACATGATTTCACTGTTTCTTGGCTTTCTTGATCTTGGTGTGATCCACAATTCTCGCCAATTAAATTTAAATAAAAACTCCAATTTTATCTCGTAGAGATCTTCTTGCCAACAAGACAAAGTAGCTTTAAATCCTTTACTTATCTCCAGCTTTATATTATCATTTAAAACAATGATAAGTATCAGTTAAGTCTAGTTTTTTAGCTCTTTACAACTAAGCATTTTGTCATTTTTGAACTCTCTATTCTGTCGGTCAAAACTTTAGTTAGTCATTGGTGACAACTGACTATTCCGTCGGTGTGACTTCAGTTATCTTTGGGATCTTTGTCTGGCAGGAAACATTGTAATTGTGTTCATCAGGTTACACTATGCTTTTTCTCGTAGGGAAACACTATGACTTCTCATTGGTAATGGTGTGCATTTTCTCATCAGGTAACACTGTGACTTTTCTCTTTTACTCTATCTGTCAGTGTACACTCCATTAGTGTATATAGTCACTTTGTGAATACTTGACTTATATGCATTACTGATAGCATAGCCTTTGATTCATCAGTTCTTTGAAGTCTTTGGCAGTATGTCCATGACCATACTGATTATATCAAGTTGACATCAATGAAAATATAATACATTATCTAATTTAATGTCTTGCATTAACTTTCTTATGTCTCTGTGATCATCAAATTAACATCTTCAAACATTCAATCAGTTATAGTTCATCATGGCATGCCTACACTGTCATAAAGTTAGTCAGCTCAAGAAAGACTGTAGAGACTGAATGACAGAGACCAACACTTTTGCCAAAGGAAACACCATTGAAGACACCCAGAAGATGAGAAAAAAAAATGTGGAGGAAAGCTACAAACACTGATGAAGATGGACCAAGAAATACAATTGGTGATACCCTATCCAATGGATCTGGTGACATCACCACCCCCACCTAAACATAACAAGTATGGAACTACATTACACTAAGTAGTATTTTACATCAATTCCATAATATGTTGATGAAATGCCAAATTAGCATAAGTAAATATGTTGGAAAGTTGAATTCCTAAGGAAGCATGGATTATTTTGTGTTGTCAATCATGGCAACAAAGTCATACTAAGTTTCTGTCAAAGATAACTTAGAAGATAAAATGACTAAGTACAAAATACAGAGTAGACAAACAGATACAGAGATTAGCACATCAGCGCGCATGTTAGAAACCACACCAGATTAGGCATGCTTAGGTATATACTCTATGGTGTATATACATGCTATATCCAAACACACAAGGTATGGAACTTCAATATGGAAAAGATACAGACAGATTAGTACACTACAGTCCAGGAAACAGTCCAGAATATAGAACACAGAAGCCGACTACTATTTTGGTCAGCGTGTATTATTTTGTGATACTAAGGCTAAGCTCCTTTAGTTATAAGTTTGTAATGATGTAATTAATGTTGTTGTAAACACCCTTGAGCCAACTTGTTCAGAAGCATTGTATATTTTGTTAATGAGGCTGACTAAGTGTTATGTTTTGGGTCACACCTATTCGTTTGTAAAGATATAAGTATGTAATGTATTGCTATGTTACAACATGCAAGAGAAGTTGATTATTATGTAAGAAGTTATAGAGGGATAGTATAATGAAGTCAGAAGATGATATAGCTCTTTGAAGGAGTAAGAGCATCCATGCATACACGGAACTGATCAGACAACAGTGTCACTACAACAGTTCATTTTTGATATAGTGTATATCAACATTCAGAAGGTTGTAGCCTTCATATTATTTGGGTAGTGAGCCTAGGAAGTGAGCCATACACCCCTAACAGGGTTTTTTGAAAGACTCCTAACAGGGTCTAACCTTTTACCAGGTCATTGTACTCAAATTGTAAAGACTGCTTTTAATAGGGCAAAGGAACATTAACAAGTTCATTATACCTAGTACAATATTTTGTGGGTACTAATCCCCACCAGAGTTTTCCTCTGATCAAGGTTCTCCATAATAATATCATGTGTTATGTTTTCTTGTGTTATGTTTCTTTGGATACACATTTGATATATGTTTAATTGGCTGAAATATAATTAATTGATAAACACTGATTCACCCCCCCCTCTCAGTGTTTCTAACAATTGGTATCAGAGTTGTGGTCCTCTAAAAGAAAGTTTAACTACTTGAGGAGATCATGGACTCAGCTGAAGAAAAACATTTGAAAAAGAATCTTGAAGCAGCTCTTGAAGATCTTGATAGATCTGAGAAGGAAAATGAAGAACTAAGATTGAAAAATGATGGCTCTCAAATACTTATTAAAAGGATAAGAAAAGATCTGAAAGATTGTTCTACAAGTTATCTAGGAAAAATGGTCAAAAATATTAATGAAGAAAATAAATCTCTAAAAGATAAACTTGAAGATCTGGAGGAACAACTTACAGATAACTAGAACAACATTGAAGACAAGATCAAAGAAAGAAAACAATTGGAAGATGAACTTATACAGGAAAACATGAAAATCTTGGAATTGGAGAACATGAAGAAGAACTTGGAATCTGAATTAACAGAAGCAAAGGATAAGATTGATAAACTCCACACAAGTTCTGATTTGATTCAAGCTCAGCTCAATGCACAAAGAAAAAAGGGAAACACTTCTGGTCTTGGATTCAGTACAACACAAGATGAAATCAAATCATCACAAGAAAAATAAAAAAACACTTGAAGCATCTTTAGAAGCTAAAAAAGATGAAGATATTACAGAGGTTATATTTGAACCACCAAAAAGGGAAATCAGACAAGTTAACAGAACCTGTTATGCATGCAATAAACATGGGCATTTGGCAAGAGATTGCAAAGAGGTAAGACCTTTTAATGGTTACTGTTTCTCTTGTAATAAATTTGGTCATAGGGCTATACATTGCAGAACTCAGTCACAGCAAACTCAAAGAAGAATGAATCAAAACAATCAGAGAAATCAACCTCAAAAGAATTTGTAGAACATTACATGTCAGATATGCAACTACAATGGTCACACAGCAAAACAATGCAACATGATGAAGAAAAAAATCAGACCTCCTATCATTTGTCACACATGTGGAAAGGCTAGACATATCACAAGGTTTTGCAGATCCAAAATTTAGAAACAAGAAGATCCCAAAAAGTCTCTATTTGAAGAGAAAGGAGAAGTCAATTTTGTCAAAGCAAATGAAGATTCAAGCAGAGTTTGGGTTGAATTAAAGAAGGACAAAGATGTTGACAAAGTAGTTGATGCATCCATAGTGGATGCACCCTTTACTTCTACCTGAATAGACCTTCTTGGTCTTAGGGGGAGCTATTCTAGATCAGAACCCCTGCACAGTTGGTGTACTCACTTCTGAGTATGCACCTTTGGTTTCATGGTTAAAAGCTCAGATTACAGGTGTATGCATTCACACATTATCTATATTGCATCAGGATCAAATTTTGAAAATCTCCATGTATGGTTGCAAGCATTAAATGCGGCAGATCGTATAAAAAGAAGTTCGTAGTTGATCATTCTCACATTTACATTCAAAGAGCAAGAAATTGAAAAACATTGAAGCACTAAGACATCTAGGTATGAAGGCATAGTAGTTTGAAAATTGGAACGAATGGTTAATCAATTTGAAATGAATCCCTAGCCGTCACGCCATTTCAAAATTTCATGGAAACCCTACTTAAACGATCACCAAGTAAGTAATGGCGACCCTAGTTGCATTTGATGTAGCAGAAAGGAAGAGATTCATATTTAAGAAGCATCCATTCAAGTCTATATTGGATGATGTGGAAGGAGCTTTCTCTAAAACCCTGATTGGGGTTGTTCACGTGGAAGATATCCGCGCGTACATTTACTGAAAGAAGGAGTCACTAGGAGATGATAATATAGCTTCTCACATGGCATAAATGTTGAATAAGGACTTCACATTCAAAGATGAGTTCACACACCTACAAGATAACCCTATTATTGAGTATTTGAATGCGCATGAGTTTGAAGACCCAGAATGGGTAAAAATTCAGTTAAGCAGATTTCATGATGATCTATTTTGGATTGGTGATGTCCCTGTCTGTATCACCACAGAATTAATCCATCAATTGAAAAGACTTCCAATGACTGGACCTATGCTTCCCACTAGTAAAGATGTTAAGAAGCAGATTGAGAAAGTTTGTTTGTCAAAAAGTGACAGGCATGGTATGACAGTAGACCCCATCAAGGAAGACGAAATAAAACTCATGACTATGATACTTGGATACAAGTTTCACCATGCAAGCAGGTTTAATAGTGTATCTACAGCAACAGTCCTTGCAGCAATCAGAATAGTAAAGGATAACACCTAGTAGAACCTTTGGGGGGTCTTGCGTGGACAGTTGATTGACAACATCAGAATCATCAAACATGATAGAAGAAAAACATTCAGGTTTGGATCCCTAATCATCTATTTGTATCATCATATAGTAGGAAAGGTTGCAGATCTCTATCTAGACAAAGGCAAACCTACAATGACACAAATATCTCTTAAGGCCACCTTAGAGAGCAGTGTAAGAGATAAAATGGACATGGATATAAAGATATTCAGGGTTAAAATGCAGAGCAGGGTCAGACTATCTGAGAAGATAGTTGACAAGTACAGGGATACTATTTGTTTTATGGTAGAAATAGATTGCACATGCATGGAGGCTGTTGAGCCTAGAACTAAGTGGATTCATCCACTAGGATATGAAGTTGAAGACCATGTGCTAGAGGGATATGCACAGGTCTTATTATAAACACCTAAAGACCCCAATGAACCTAGGTGGGGAACATATAGAGAAAAGACTGATGGAGTGGACATTGAACTAAAACTTGCTGTTAATAAAAGGAAAGCATCCAGAACCACATCTAACATACTAAAAGCTCATGGAGTCACTCGAGAAGATTTGAATATGGAAAAAGAAGCCAAATTTACTAAAGTTAAGATTGAGAAGACTGATGAATCTCAGAAGAAGAAACAAAAGAAAAATGAGGAAAGTACATCTGCACCTGCTACCACCATTAACTTGGATACATCTCCATCTTTTGTTCCTAGCAAAAAACCCAGAGGAAGGAAGCAAGCTGCTATAGGTCATCCATCTTCAAGAACCACAAGGAGCACTATAAAGACTACACAAGAACCTTCTGAGGTAGGTTTCAGACCAAGCTTGAACATATTGAATAATAGGATTATAAATGAAGGAAGATTGGATACACTTTCAAAGGTCTATAACAAACATAAAGAAGTTGATAAGATAGAGATACATTACATGGTCATATCTCATATGATCAAATTTAAGAAATCAGTTCTTGAACTGAAGACAGTGATACCAAATGACTTATGGAATGTATTGGAAATTATAAAAAAGACATGCTATTGAGGAAGACATGAAGATTAGAGAAGAAACTCTGGATACTCTTCTCCCTGTTTGTTCACATGATGAGAAGGCTATTTCGCTAGATCTTGTAAAGCCTCATCTCCGAAGAAAGACAAGGACTTTATAGATAATGAACAAGGAATATGAACATGTTGGAAAGGAGATTGAAAAAGCATTTACACAAGTCTTTATGGACCGACACATGTATCCACCAACGACGCATACAAAAAAAGTTACTCCAGCTCCTCCTAAACAGGATACAACTCTAGTAATTCAGATTGCGCCCATGACAGGTCCATAGGTCTCTACGCCCATAGTGACAATAACTACTGAGAAAACTAAAGATACAGAAGATACTATAATAGTTGACAATGTCAAGATATCTATGATAGCTTCTGATAATGATATGAACAAGGTTGATGGAGCAATGAATATTGATGATACATCTTTACAATAGGATGAAGTTCCTTTGATTGATCGAATAGATTTGGATAAGGAGAAAGACAGTCAAGTTGATGAGTCACCAGTTAAAGAGGTACATATCAAAAGTGAATGTGTAGAAACAAGTCAGAATACTATTCTGTCACCATCCACCTCATTGTTGTCAAGGTTAACTCTTGATTCAGCGAGTTTTGACACATGGGAAGAAAAAGACCTCATTAAGATCAGTGTCCTTGCCATGGAAAAGGCAAAGGAGAAACATGTGATGAAGAATCCACACTTTATTGAATCAATAAACATTCTAAATGAGTTAGTTCCTGCTGATAAGAAAGTTGCAAAAGTTCAAACTATTGAACATGTGGATAGTGTACTAACAAACTTCAAGTCACACTTCACCAGCTTAGTAGAGA
>MU226828.1:400895-416279 GCA_018584345.1 Thuja plicata | reverse complement strand
TGGCAGAAAAAGGGAAGAAAGTTATAGAAAATTGCATGGATAGAGTGAAGCTCACCTCTGAGCACACTAAAAAGATAAAAGAAGCTGAAGAAATGGTGGAAAACATAAGAAAATCTGTTGAGAATTCCACGCAGGACATGAACACATGCAATAATGTCTACCAAGGACAACTGGACAAAATTGAGAAGGCAAAGATTGAAATAAGCAAGATAAGAGTTAGACAGACTCAGTTGAGAAATGCACTTGTGCCTTCATTAGCAGTTCTCATTGAGAACATCAAACAGATAGATGACACAATGTAGACTTATGATCAAGGTCCTTTCTTGGTTCTAGTGAAAATGGAGAAGTTAACATATGCTTTATGCACGCATCTCCAAACAATTGATGCAATGAAAGCATTTTGGCAGAAAGAGATTCAGTCTCTTCAAGTTGTGTACCCGAATATATATATGGAGTAAGTATGAATACTTATAGTTTTTTGCACACCTTTTTCATTCATGTCAAAGGGGGAGTAGTATAGAATCTGTATATATGGAAAAGTATTTATGTATATATCATTAAGTATATGTATATACATTCATTTTTGAATGAATTCATTTTGTGTAACTTAGCCACATTCCTTTGTTGCCATAAATGACAAAGGGGGAGATTGTTGGCAAGTTGACTTCCTAAGGAAGCATGGCTTATTTTGTAATTTCAATCATGGCAACAAATTCATAATAATTTTCTATCAAAGATAACTTAGAAGATAAAATGACTAAGTACAGAATACAGAGCAGACAGACAGATACAGAGATCAGCACATCAGCGCGCATGTTACAGACCACACCAGATCAGGCGTGGTTAGGTATATACTCTATGGTGTATATACATGCTATATACAAACGTGCAAGGTATGGAACTTCAGTATGGAAAAGATATAGACAGATTAGTACACTATAGTCCAGGAAACAGTCCAGAATATAGAACACAGAAGCCGACTACTGTTTTGGTCAGCGTGTATTATTTTGTGATGCTAAGGCTAAGTGCCTTTAGTTATAAGTTTGTAATGATGTAATTAATGTTGTTGTAAACACGCTTGAGATGACTTGTTTGGAAGCATTGTATATTTTGTTAATGAGGCCGACTAAGTGTTATGTTTTGGGTCGCACCTATTCATTTGTAAAGATATAAGTATGTAATGTATTGTTATGTTACAGTGTGCAAGAGAAGTTGATTATTGTGTAAGAAGAAGTTATAGAGGGACAATATAATGAAGTTAGAAGATGATATAGCTCTTTGAAGGAGTAAGAGCATCCACACATACACGGAACTAATCAGACAATAGTGTCACTACAACGGTTCATTTTTGATATAGTGCATATCAACATTCAGAGGGTTGTAGCCTTCATATTATTTGGGTAGTGAGCCTAGGAAGTGAGCCATACACCCCTAATAGGGTTTTGTGAAAGACTCCTAACAGGGTCTGACCTTTAACAAGGTCATTGTACTCAAATTGTAAAGACTGCTTCTAACAGGGCAAAGGAACCTTAACAGGTTCATTATACCTAGTACAATATTTTGTGGGTACTAATCCCCACTGGAGTTTTCCTCTGATCAAGGTTCTCCATAATCATATCATGTGTTATGTGTTCTTGTGTTATGTTTCTTTGGATACACATTTGATATATGCTTAATTGGCTGAAATATAATTAATTGATAAACACTGATTCACCCCCCCCTCTCAGTGTTTCTAACAAAAGATGCATCATGCTATTACTTGTTGAAATTCGTGAAGACTAATTCATCGAGTAATACATACCAAAATCCATCAGTATACACTCAAAGCTAGATTGTCTGCACTTATCGAAACTTGTCGGTTAAACATGTAAAAGCTAAATTTGCTGGTGTAAACCAAGAATTGTTGGTAAACAAGAAAGTGGACAAAGCTATCTTTGTCATACACTGAAACCCGTCGGTAAAAGTGAGAAGTTAGATGACTTCCCCGAAGCATTGCATTGTCACCAAAGAGAGAAGTTATTTTTTAACCCGATGACTTTATCTTCACACACCAAGGAGTGGTTGAGCATTAATGACTCAACTTAGGGATAATGTCTATAAAAAGGTGACAGAAGGGTTTCATTATTCACCAACGAGAAGAGCAGAGTGACGAAATAAAAATTTGAGCACACAATGACAACATCATAAAGTGACTTCAACTTGACCCATAGCACTTTGAATAGATTAGTGACCACTATAGAAGTAAATAGTAAGTTCCTACATTAACTGAGAACTCTATTTTACACATTTATAGAAAGCCCTAAATGTCTGAAACAATAGCCATGACTTCAAGAACCACTAAACTGAAGAGAATCAAGAAGGACAAGGTCAAAATTGTCAAGAATTCTACCTTTGAGGAACCCCATTACAATATATGCCTAGAGGTTGCATCTCAACCCGACAATGCTGGAGCATTCTCGCGAATACTAGCTAGGGTTTTGCTCGTTGAAGACGTGAAAGCATACAATCATTGAAAGATTGTAGAAATTGGTGACCTAGAGGTTGAACAAGATTTCAAGAAGCTATGTAATGAAGATGGATCTATTAAAGATGAGCACAAGCACATAGAAGTGAAAGGAATAAAAAATTCCCTATTGTTCCCAAAGGTATTCAAGACCGAGTGGATTCGGTTAGTACTGAGCAGAATTCACAACCAAAAGCTATGGATGGATGAGCCTAAAATGATAACCTGAGATGTTATTCATGCAGTCACATTGAAACACCCACCCAAGGCTGAAATTGAAAAGAATACAGGAGCTAAGTGTGATGGAAGATGACTTAAGGTATCCACTATCACAGATGATGAGCTAAAATTTGGAGCATGTGTCCTAGGCTACAAATTCTTTCAAGCTAGCAGGATGAAAAAAATAGCATCTAGTGCACTGGATACAACTTATAATATTGTAAATAAAGGAACTCAGTTGGATCTGTCCAAACTTCTTCTCAACTAGTTAGAAGAAAACTTGAAGACAATCAGGAATGCAAAGACAAATACATGTAAGTTTGTCTCACTTATCATGTGCATTTTCTTTTACTTCCAAGAATTTTTTCATTAGTAGGAGATGTAAAATGGGATATAACTAGACCGGTCACCATACAAATCAGTGAGTGTATAACATCAATGGGAGAAAAATTTGAGATAGTTATAGATGAGTACTTTACTGGATTCAATGAGAGAATGCAGAAAAGAGTAAGGATCCTCGAGCAATTAATTGAGAAATTCAAGAATGAAATATGTTTCATGGTTGACATAGATCACACATATATCAAACCTATTGTACCAAGGACAACATGGCTACAACCCCTAGACTATGAGGTAAACATAGATCAAGCATCCAATGGAATCGATGCATTGATAAATGAATCCATAGACAAAGCACAACCAAAGTTTGGCACTTATGAAGAATCCAAAGCAAGAATCAAAACTAGCTTGGTTGTAAAGAAAATAGACAGGAAGAAAGATAAAATGGTAAAAAACTTGAAGAAAATGTTGTCGGTTATAGAGGAAGAAACCGAACAAACAAAAGAAATTGAGGGATAGTCACCCGTTGGTAAGGCTGAGCAGGCAAGTGACTCTGATTCTATAGAGTCAGATACTCCATTACCAACACCAGCTAAGAAGCCTAGAACCAAAAATTCTTCAAGGACTAGAAGTCAGAAAGCTAAGGACACAACCCCTTCACCATTGAAGAAAGGTCAAGTAAGGACATACAAGATGAAACTGACAACACAAAAAAAAGGGCCACAAAAAGAAGAAGGTTCATTAGAAATATGGAAGGAATTGAGGACACGGAATAGGATGAAGGTGTTCAAGAGGAAAAGAACAAGATACCTAAAATAGTTGATGATGTATGTGCCTCAATTATCAATATAGGTTCAGTAAATATAGATAAGGTAAAGCAATGGTTAAAATTGGATCCCTTAGATCAAAATAAGATTGAGGAGGAAATCATCAAGATGATGTGCATCTACAAATACCTCCCAATCCAACTGGCAAAAAGTATGCCCAAAGAACTTCAAGATAGGCTATCGGAAAGATGGACTTTTTCCTTGCACTCTGAGAAAGAAATCAGGGAAAGAGCCCTAGTATCAGTCATGCCTCCTGAATCCAAAATGGAGGAGATCAAAGAAATGATGAAGGCTCATTCTCAAAGGTTCTCACCAAAGATGAGAGCCTACCAAGTGATTAAAGGATATCTACTGGAATTAGACTGAAAGAGTGAAGCCAAATGGAGGAAAATACTTAATATTCCTGAAAAGGATACAAGTCCCAAGCCACAAAGAGCTCTAACTGAGAATCAAGAAACCAAGGATGATCAGGATACTAAGAGCACACAACCAATTATCATCACAGATGTTGAATTGGACAAAGAGGAAATGGACACCACAGGAAACAAGGATATAGATGTTGCAGATGAGACATGGATGGACACCACTATAGACAACATTGTGGACAACACAATAATTGACATAACCGATGAACCAACAAAAGAAATACAAAAAGATGAAGATGTCACTATTACCAAGGACAAGGCTGATGAACATGACACTACAATTGACACTTCACAAGTGAACATACCAGGAAACATACCATTATTGATGCAAGCCATCAATATACTTTAAAAAAAAGACAATTCACCTAACAAAGATTCAAACATTCCTGAGGATGCAGGGGATGAAGGAAAGAAAGACAACACTGATGACCAGAATGTCATCGGGGAAACTTAAAATGTAACTGATACTGACAAGGTTACAAAAGGAGATTCAAAGAAAATAGATGGAGACACTATTGAGAAAGATGCACAAACAAAGGAATATGAAGTACATAAGGATACCGATGAAGGAGCCAAAACAAAAGATGACACTCTTGAGGAAACCAAAAAGGTTGCAACAGATAACATCAAGGTTGATGTGGAGATATCCACTCAAAACCAACAAGCTGACACCAAGGCACAAAAAAAAAAGAGGCAACACCCCACATCACTTCATCTAGTACAATAGCCAAAGCCGAGAAGATGGCTATGGTTCTACATTCAAGTGGAACTCAGAAGAAGAAGAAAACCAAGAAGACAAAGTTGGAAGTCACTCTAGATAAAATAATTGAGATACCCAAGTGTGACCCAACTACACTAGACTATGAAGAACTAATAGAGTACGATGAAATATGCCAAAGAAGGCACTATAGGAGAAGCTAAGAAAAGAGCAGATAGACTCCATAGTACTAGAGACAACTAGGGACATCTTGAATTAGATTGTACCCGATGTGATGTTGATCACAATAAAAATATCCTTGATGAACTAGCCACTCTCACTGAGGCCATCAAAATGCAGAACATTGATGCAGAAAAGGCAATTAAGGAGAGAGCAGAGAAGAAATATCAGAACAAACTTATTGAAAAGGTCAGCCAAGAAGTGGCAGAAAACAAGGTAAAGATTTTAGAATTAGTAAGTGAATTAGATCCAATAATTTCTGAAGCTATTTCCTTTATACAAAAATTGAGCACACTTGATAAATTCACTAAGGATAATAGTGATAAAATAGCAAAGTTAGATTTAGATCTAGCTACAAGTGCTAAAGGCTTAACCATCCATGATAATGCAATAAAGTTGCATTATGAGAAAATTGTTGAGATAAAAAGGTTAAGACAGGAACTGTGGGAAGCAAAAATACAAGTTAGGGAAGAGGTCACCGAGCTCAAGGCTCAACTTCTACCAAGTCTTACACTGCTTCAACAACATATCAATTCAGCAAGACAATTGATAGCCACCCCTGAGATGTCTGTAGCAGACAACATCTATGATATGCATGCAAGGATCACACTTGAGCACATGGCTCTAGACAACCTAAAGGAAAAATGGGAGAAGATGATGGAAGACATGAAGTCCTCACACTCTCATATTTTTGATAAGCTATAGGTATACATATTTTCCCTTAATATCAAAAAAGGGGGAAAATAATGATATGTATAGATGGGAAACTATACAGTATAGGAAAAGAAACAAAAAATGGAGTATAATAATATGATATGATATATATAGTACAAGGTGAAAAAAGAAGAGTATCATGTACATAAACTTGTACTATACTGGCATATGCATAGGGGGAGTCATGAAATGACTAAGGAATATATATGGTGTATATACTATACATTTTGTTAGTATTTTGCACATATCAGTTTTTGATACTAATGTCAAAGGGGGAGATTGATGACATTAGTTTTCCATTATTATGCAAAGAAAACTTTCGGTAAACATACACCAAAAGATAGGACAAGATAAAACCAAAAATATAGATATCAGAGATCACCAAAAATTGCTAAGTATAAAGAAAACTGATGACACAGTTTTGTGTGTAAACTGAAAATGCAAAGTGAAAAGGATAAAGAGGAACCCGACAGTGGAACCTGATGAGTAGGATATAGTGCAACCCAAGAGAATAGTCAAAGTGGAACCCAAGAGATAGTTCAAACAAGGAACACCAAGAGGCAGCCAAACTAATTTCAGAGAATAACCGACCGACACAAACCGAAAGTCAGTTACATCCCACAAAAAGTGGATCTAACTTCCACGTCAGATAAAATATTTATGTTCTATTTATAGAGTCTTTATTTGTTTTAAACCATTACTTTAGGGACAAGAAATATTATTGTAAGTGTTTTAATCAGTCTAACTGATTTAAAACACATAGACTAAAAGATCAAGGTCAAGTTGTAAACCTATGATCTTAGAGTTAATATTGTTTTATGTGAAACTTAATTAGGTCAATCTACCTTATAAATAGATGTTTTAATCATTCACTATCATAAATGAGAGGATGAATGTAGCCCATGAGCACATCTATGGATTAGACTAAAATTTTAAAGAACTAGAACATCAAAAGGTGAATTTGGTTATCAAGAACCAAGAATAGAGGCTACCGAGAAAAAAAGGTATTATTAAATTACATTAGGTGATACACTTATACATATAATCTTAAATGGATCTGTAATCAGCAATAGGAGATTGCATACACTTAGGTAAAATTGTAATTTCTTACATTCTATCAAGTGAAGCAATGTGTAAAATTCCTTTCAAGGAAGGTGGATTTAACTATCCAATTGTAAATCTCTTAACCAAGTGCACACTAAACAGTGTTTCTAAAACTCTTAACAAATTAAACTTTAATAGGTCTCCATAGATACTCTTAACATGGTAGATCATCATAAGTGATCAAATTGTAAGCCTTAACCGGCCCCTTCCAATCTGCAGATAGTGAAGAATTTGTGGGTTCCATCCCCACTGCAGTTTTTACTTCCTAACATGAGTTTTCTACATTATCATATCTTGTGTTATGTGTCAATTACTTTCATGAATGTTTCTATGAATGTTCACATGTTTGATTAAGTTAAAGAATTGATATATCTTACATCAAGATAGTATAGAGAAGACGGTTGGATATTCAATTGATTACATAAAGGTTAAAGGTTAAAAGATACAAAAGTTTTAGAGGTACTGATTCACCCCTCCCCTCTCAGTACACACTTCCCATTAATTCCAACAAACATAATAGTAGAAAAAGTGTCACTTGTAGTTCTAGTGAATAAAATGAAGGAAAATCTACGAGAGGTGGGAAAGATGATTGTAAAAGTTTCCAAGGTTACCTCTATTACACATGATCTAGAGAAGAAGAGAGAGGAATCCCAACATGAACTTGATGATTTGGTTAAAAAATTTGATCCTCTAACTAGTTCAGTTTCAACATACACTGCTAAGGTGAAGATGATTTCAGACAACATGAAGATGTTGCAAGCTGAGAAAGATAAAAAAATATTATCACTTATGGAGCTGCAAACCTATCTAGCTCCCAGTATGGATCTCATGCAACAACATCTGAGAGATGTTGATACAATACTAAGTCTACAAGAGGGGAAAATTTGAATGATATGGAAGGAAAAACATTGGTTATACATGGACATATTTTATCTATGGAACACTTACAAAAGTTATGGGAAATATCCATGGATTTAGCGAAGATCAACTTCAAGGAAATTGTTGACTGAATATAATGATGGTAAGTACTTATAATCCTTTGTCATTGTTTACAAAAAGGGAGATAATGATGTGTTATATATTGTATGGAAGAATGATGTAATGATGTGTGATATCATGCATAATGTAAGGGGGAGTATGATTTGAAGGTGATATTGTAGTATGTATGCAATGTAATATTTTTGAGATGATTATCATAAGTTTTTGCCATCAATGCCAAAGGGGGATATTTTTGGGATTATGATAAGTTTTGGAGGTAATATGAAGAGAGGTCATGAGTGGATGCATAATTGGTTATACTTGATGGAAATATATTCAAATATCATGATTACAGTGACCGGTAAGAACTATACATGATCAGTAAAGAAAAGATCAACTATGTATGTTGAATGGTGTCTAGGAAGAACAATATTAGAGAAATTGTGGTAGCGATCGAGTTGAGGAAAGATTCAAATGTTGCGATCAGAGATAAAGTATGTATATGGTATGAGGAATCTATGATTCCAACCACAATAGTTTATTTCAAAGTTCTGATTGAATTATGTTTTGAGAGTGAAAACAGTTTACCTATCTGATCATCGATCAAAGTTTCATTTTAATTTGATTAAGGCAGTGGATCTGAGGCTAATATATTAATTTTCAATATTGGTAATACATTTAAGGATGACATATTGGATTTTTTTGACATTTATTTTGAGGAGGTTGGCTAATCTATTGAGCTGACTGTGGTGGAAAGTTATAGGTCTTTTGTGACCTAATGACATTCTATATAAGGAGCACTAAATCATTTGATTTATGGTTGTGATCATATTTTAAGGAAGGAAAATCATGATTTGAAGGATCAGAGATCAATATAGCATTAGGAAGGAAAGGAGTTAAATGAATCTTATAGGCAACCAGTTCCATTCTACAAATAAAAAATCTTTTTTTTCCCTAATAGTTGTAGCAGGTCAAATCCTCTAACAAGGTGAACTTTAACAAGTTTTTATTTGTTAACAGGTTCTTATTTGTTGACAAGGTGAACTTTAACAGGTTTAAATCCTCCTAAGAAATGACTAAGGCTTCTACATTAAAGAAGGGCCCTAAGATAAGAGGAAAAATTACCCACATTGTGATGGATTCCTCATCTGATGAGGATGATGATGATGAAGTTGAGTTGGATGAGGAAGAGTAGATTGTACAAATGAGAAAGAAAGCTCGTGCCTCTAGGATTAAAAACTTGATGATAAAGCTGTTGCTTAGGGGGAAAATGTTAAAGATGTGGGGGAGGAAAAAATGTTTGGAAATAATTATACTAAGAAGGATGATGGTGACGGGAAGGGTAAAGAGGATATCCTGAAGGAAAATGTGATCCAAGACACTTTTTCCATCTCGATTGGCAAACTGAGAGTGAGGATTTTTAGTACTACAATTGAATTGATCATTGATGAAAATTTTCAATTGAAGGAGGAAGCAAAGGAATTTTGTAAATGACATCAAATTATTGAGGCTATGGGCCTTGGAAAAGATAAATCCTTCCCGGTGTGTATGGAGGAGATGAATCAAGCTATTGGGTGTGTTGAAGATATGAAGGACTCCTTAGAGTCTAGATTCCAAACTATTGAGAATAGGATCACCTAGTTGGAACACTATGGGAAGGATAGTAACATGGAACATAGGATTGTGGCTATGGAGACTAAGATGGAAAAAGTGGAGGACAACCTTAAAAAGATGGGGGAGTAGAGCTATAAAATTTTGAAAGCTTCTGCGGAGCATGTTAAAATTTTGGTAGGTAAGTTGGAGTAGGAGAAGGGCTCTTAGGAAATTAAGGTGGACAAGGACATTGTGGATGACACTCCTGGATCGGGAAAGAGGACTAGATCTAGTACCAAGAAAAAGGAGTAAAAAATGAAAAATATCTTAAGGAGATGAAGTCGGCTACTGTAAACATGAACCTCATGGTGATAGAAGCGGTTGAGTCTCTCAAAAATTTCTAGGCCTCTATTCTAGTGTTCTTCTATTTTTTGTTCAACTTTGTCTGTTTGCTGTCTGGTTACTGGTGTTAGGTCTACTGGATTTTCTTATAGGTTGCTAGCTAGTCTTTCATAGTTCTATTTCTTTGTCTAATCTGTTGTTTTATGGGGTCTATTCTGAATATCTATAGTTCTCTTTTGTAAAGGTTTTAGATCCTTTAAGACCTTATTTTCTCTTAATCAAAATAGGTTCTTATTTGTAAATCCTTTAATAGGGTAGTTTCTTAATTAAGGTTTGAAATCCTCTAGCGAGGTAGATCATAGATGATCTATTTATACTCCTAATAGTATACTAATCACTTCTAATAGGGTGAACCCTCATAAAAGGTATTTGTAGCTCTTAACAAGGCAAACTCATTTAATGTAGCATTGGGATTGTGGGTGTCATCCC
This sequence comes from Thuja plicata, assembly GCA_018584345.1. NCBI lineage: Eukaryota > Viridiplantae > Streptophyta > Pinopsida > Cupressales > Cupressaceae > Thuja > Thuja plicata. The sequence goes on along the minus strand of MU226828.1, from coordinate 405,809 downwards.
CATCATGGGTTTTTCCCCATGACAAGGGTTTCCATGATAAAATACTTGTGTTATGTGAGTTAAAGTTGTGGATGCTTGATATTGTTTACTGTTATTTGTTTACTTCATTCATATGATTTGTGGTTAAGAAGTTGCTAGTGCAGTTAATCAGTCACAATATTTCTAACATAAAGGACTTAATTATGTCTACCTATAGGCTTAAAGGCATTACTAATGCCAATGTGGGTCTTATTTTATGCCTACCAATAGGATTTATCCAGTAGGTGGTGTCAATGGAATGCACACGCCCCCTCTATGGCCTCACCTAGGCCAATTATTGATTTGAATTCAGAGCATATAATTCCTAAAGGTCTTATGACTATTAGGTATTACATTTGGCCACTAGGTGGTGTCATGTACACTCCCCCTAAATGACATCACCCTAAGTCCAACCACCACACAAAGATTTTAATAAGTGATAGCTAACATCACAATCTCTTTTTATATCATAACATCATTCTTCTTGAAAACAATTGAAGAGATCTTTTAATGATATAATACTTTCTCTTGAGTCAAGTGCGCATGATCTTCAATGTGCTTTTATGATTGAGTTGGAGAGAAATTTTATCATGGAATAATTTCACTTTATTGAGGTGCCCATGATCTTCAATATTCTTTTATTTATTTAGAGATGATATTCTTTTAAAGTGTAAAATATTTTCAAGTAAGATGATACTTTTACACATATCCATTTGAACTCTTCCATAAATATTCAAAACCATATTTATTCTTAAGAGAAACTTCTAAATTTCACCCTTTGATTCAAAGTCACAATAAAAATAGCCTTTTTATAAAATCACAACATCATCCATGTAATAGCACGTGCACCGTATATTTTGAAGTCACAACATAACATAGAATCACAAATATAGTTAGTAATATAGTAATCAATTAAACTTGATTCTTGGTGCAATGATTAAACATAATATTATGCATTTGTCATTTACCAAAGATTATATATTATTCCTAATAAAATTAGCAAGGATATCAACATATATATTCATGAGCATATACATAATTAGGTGTCTTTTTTAATACAAAGCAGACATGCACTACATATTTTAATGATCCAAAGAATTTTTTTTAAAAAGTAATAGGCGAGCCATCCTTTCCAAGGCTGCTCATATAGAGTATTAGAGCGATATCCACCCATTATAATGATCAATATAGGGTGTTTTATTTTTCATAACAATATGATTAAAAATAGATCAAATAAAAACTAGAACAACAAATCTCTTGATCTCCAAAAATGTGTTAATGAGCAATTTATCAATTTCAATTTACTTATGCATATTCACTATTCTCTACATACTATTTTATCTTCTATTTATAGATGATTTCATGTTAATCATTACGATAGTTTGGTTTTAAAGCTTTTGTTTATCAAATATGCTACAACTATGAATATTATCTATGAAATATAAGGTATATGCTTCATGTAATACTTCTAAAAATTAATTTGACATAATCATGACGTTCCTTCCCTTTATTTCAACTTAGTGCATTTATGAATCTTTTGAAATACAAATAAATACACTAATGTAGATTATACTAGTTATTTTGGAAGAAAAAATTAAAAATAGGAATTAAAACTAGATGGGAAATGTCACGATTAAATCAAAGAAGATACCAAATTACCCCATCAAAATATAGTTTAGGAGAGTCCCATAATTTTAAAATCAAATAATAGCTTGTATATTTACAATGACCAAGTTACCTCACATATAAGCCTTGATTCTAGATGCCATTATGTCCATGTATCATGCTTGGTAGAGGTCTATATTCTAATATATAACAATTGATATAGGCCTAATTAAATATATTTTGAAAGTCTCAAGATTTTTTAGTAGAGGCTAAGACTCTATTGAACATTAAGTTAATTTTTTTTTTAGAATTAAAAAAAAATATTACTTCTTATCAAGGAGGTACACAACACTATATAAAGTGATTATAAATAGTCAAAAGATCAAAAACTACATATTAATACGTATTTACATACTTCATTATATTAAAATTTCTATAAATATCAAAATTCTTTTCTTCAAATAGCTAAAGTAAAAGTAAATATCTCTTTTTTATTTGATAAAAAAAGATCAAAGTTTGCATTTACAACAATGAATTCTCAAAATCTTATGATCCTCTCTAATTTTGATTCTTTACAAATAATGTTCCTCACAATTTGAAATGGCTTTGTAATACATAGGATTACAAGAAATTGATAGTGTCTTTTAAAAAGCTCTGATACCATGTTAAAAATTAGGATCTTAGGATACTAATCATTATAAACATAATATAAAATAAATGAAATTATAATCATACATGCATAAATGTAAACATTACATAAGGTATAACTGGGGAAAACCCTTTCAGGTATAAAACCCCATAAAGCATCATTTTATTAAACACTTATGAAAAATATGGTCTATCATAAATAGACCAAACTTAGGGATACTTCTTACTTCTACATGGGCCGTAATACCTTTTGTGCATAGTGATATAAATCACTATAAAGCTCCAAATTCATATACCTCTCAAATGAGAGAAAACATCATTAAATATAGGAGAAAGGATGACTTCACTAGTCACAACTTTTTAATAACCCCCATTAATAAATAATTAATAATGTAATAGTTATTAGATTATAATTATTTCAAATGGGATACTCTTATAAAATATATAATATATGAGCTTACAAATCCTTATGTTATAACATTATATATAAATGTTCTAAGGGTATGACACCTAATAATAACTATTATGTTCTAACATGAAAGCCTTCTCTAAGATATACAAATATTCTTCATTTTTCTTTCTTGCCTCTTCTGAAGGTCTAGGTTTACCACACGGGTGTCATTCCAGGAGTATCCCCAGAGAAGAGTAATTTCATGCCTTTATCTTGTCCTTTTTTCAACATTTTATTCTTAATCATGTTGTTGTTATGAGGTTTCCTATTTTGTATATTATTAATCTTTTTCTTGTTCTTTCCCCTCATGTTTTTCCCCATGCAACTCTTCTTACTTATGCCAAAGGTTGGGCTCTTCTTCTATTGGAAGGATTGTTGGAAAGCTACAATAGAAACAATTGTTGTTTTGTCATTGATGTCAAACCTTAACTGGTAAGACTATTGCTATCTATTTGAGTACCATATTTATTAATTGATGAAGGAGATTTAACAAGAAGACCAAGTGGAATGGTTGAGTTATGGGAAATCACAAGGGTACTTGATCTGTTGGCACATTGGCAAAGTAATGTGTTTTTAATCTTTTGATGACAGTTTACTGAGAACAGTTTATGTTGAGCAAGTTTGTGTTGACCGAGCACTAGTGTATGCCGAGCATAATTTCTAGTGTCGACCAAGCGCAGTAAATTGCCGAGGAAAATAGTGATGACCGAGCGGAAGAATACAGTGTTGGCCAAGCAACAATATTTTGGTAATTATTGAGATTTGAGATCTCTGCCCGACATAGTTGATTTTATTTGGATATGTAAATTTAATTAAGGATAAGCACGATTGATCCACACTATTTAAATGCACGGGTAACTGTAATTAATGCATGGATCAAAGGTTCAATTAGTGATTGCTTTGGAGAAATAAATAATATAATGATGGAAAGATCTGTTGGATGTGACCTAACCTAAGACCTACGATCTTGAATAAGTGGAAAAATATTTATTTTACCTAGATGAAGAGGTATAGGATAACCTGAAGGGGTTATTCATGAAAGTATGATGAGTATGCAAGAGGATTACATAGTTAATTGATTGATTGGCTTAATCAAAGCAGAGAAGGCTGAACGGATAAGCAGAGAGTTGTGAGAGTGATTTATTGATAAATTTCCAAGCAGATCTGAAGATTGAAATGAGAATGGAGGCCACTCAGTGAATTAGCATTAGAGCTGAATTGGATATGGATTCGCAAAGTAAGTTGTATGTGTAATACCCACCTCTTAGGTTGCTTTTTAGTTTGTGGATGCCAAACTCTTTTAGGCATTTTGGATGTATGTGTGGATTTAATCAGATGATATTTATGTATTACATTTTGGTATATTCTTGATCTATTATTATCATGTTGTATCATTTGTGTATATATGATTTATGGTTATTTTATGATGCTTATGTATATGTTAGGATTTCATTTCAATTATGGTTTTCTGACAATACTGACCTTAGATTTATATGCACATGGATCACCGTATGTTTTCATTACTGTTTGATGTGCTTGGTATGATATGGGACAGAGTCATAGTTACTTGCTTCGGTGAGATCCACACGATAACCTAGTCTCAACCATTGTTTGTCATATGATATATACATGTATGTTTCATCTTTGTGATGACAGGATTGCAGGTACCGGGCTACGTCTTCCCTGAATTGGTAGGAGTGAGTGTGCCCTATTGCATTAATCTCAATGGTAAGAGAGGGGAGATAGTTTTCAAGTCCAAATCATATCCTAAACCAAATTGTCCAAGTTAGTAGACAAGTATCTATTTTGACTACCCTGATCGAATTCGTATAGTTGATAGGAATTCGTGTATCCCTTTCCGTGAGCATGTTTGATTTTGTTTATTTTTGGTTTCAGGTGCTTGATGTGATTTTGTGGGTGTTATATCATGTTATTTATTTAATTGATTATTATTGCAATTAATTATTAAATATAGGGTATTTAATTAATTAAAAATTCAATTAAATACCTATGTTTAATTAAAAGTTTAATTAAAGTGCAATTATTGAATATTAATATTTAATTAAATGATTAATTGAATATTAGAGTAAATGAGCCTTTATGCTTAATTAAATATTTAGTTGCATGGTTAATTGATTAATTTAATTGAAATTATCTCTCATGCATTTTCAATTTAACACTTTGCTTTTATA
>MU226828.1:343830-366932 GCA_018584345.1 Thuja plicata | reverse complement strand
CAACCCTGTTAGGAGTTGTTCTTTACAATGCAATAAGTATAGTGACCTAGTTAAGGGTCTGACCCTGTTAGGAGTCTTTTACAAATAACCCGGTTAAGGGTGAGGACTCACTGTCCAAAAGCTCACTACTTTAATGGTGAAGGCTACAACCCTCTGTAGAATAGATATGCACTATATCTAATGATGAACTATAGAGTAGACCTGCTATCTTGATCAGTTCCAGTGTATTGTAATCTTTCACTTCTTCTTAACATAGATCCTTGATGAATGAAACTCAACTGATATTCTGCTCTGCACTTTTCCTGTATTTTTTCTTATCATTCACACTTAGCATTCCACAAATGAATCACTATAAGTATCTTCCTCAAAGTATAAGATCAAGGGAATTGTTAGACAACACTTCATAACATCCTTGTTGGCTTTAATAGTCATGCAAGCATAATTACAACCGTGTAATATAAACTGAATAGACACGACGCTTCACTAAGTCGGCCTCACCAAATTAACTCTAACTTTGCAATCTTGTTGAAACACGTTTGGCACCTTTAGATAAATATCATCAACTCATAACTTAACTTGAATATATACACACATATCCTGAAGATAGGTGCAACTCAAGAACCAATGCAATACGTTAGCTCTGTACAGACAAACTTCAGAAACTGTAACTGCCACATAACAGAATTACAAAACACAACTAAAACTCCATATCTGAGTCTGTGTGTATGAACAAAACATAAAAATCATGTCTACAACATGAATATAACTGCACAAGGCTTGATACCATCATTCTGATAAGTTCATATAGAACACTATTATATATTATATGTTGTCATCATGACAAACATACAATCAACTAGCTGCCAGAAGTAAATCTCCAACATAATCAACATAAAGTAATGTCTTGATTTGGTCGATACCATAATCAAATTTTGATAATAAAAACAATAATGTTAAGTTTGTATTGTTATCAACTTTATTAACAATTAAAGTTTATAAAAATATCAACTATAACGTTGATATTACTTTTATTCATATTAGTTATCAATAATGATAAAATTATAGCTATCATGGTTATCAAATAATAATAATTATAAAATGAATCTTAATGAATTCTCTAGTTGATAAGATCATCAAATGTATAATGATAATGTTTATAACATATAATTCTCATTTTATCTAAAAAGGATATATCAAATGCTTAAGGTTAGAATAATCTAACCGAAGCTACAAACATTAACACTCCCTCTTAGCTAGGGAAGATTAATTCTATCCTTCAATAGATCTACAAGAGAAATATCACCTCATTGTAATATTAGGAGAGATGGTGTATTCTTGAATATCAAGTCACATGATGTTCATCAACAATCTCATATGGAAATCTATATGATATGTGCATTGACATTGTTTCACATGATACCTATCATAAAGATATCAAGTCATGGTATAAGGATATTATTCACACATATTATCCATCATGATAGTTTTAAATATTATGGCTTATCCATAGATATCAAGTCTCATGATATCTACCATAATGTTTTATTCATCATCATGATATGTTCATGGATATCAAGTCATATGATATCCATCATGATACTGGATTTACATAAGTGTTTATCCTTTGAAAAGTCATCACCTTTCAAATAATATCCTAGGGACCATAAATTCATGGAGTCACACACATGACAAGTAGATTTTACACACATTAAAAATCTTAATATAAATACAAATGAATAAACCTTAAACTTAATAATTAAATTTCAACCATACCAAGTTTCTAACGGAAATGAGAAAATTTTTCCTTGTCTAATGGTTTGGTGATAATGTCTGCAGTCTGTTCATCTATACTTACATATTCTAATTGAATCACATTTCTATCTACCATATTTCTGACATAGTGGTATGGAATCTCAATGTGTTTAGATCTATCACAAAATATTGGAATCAATGAGAGTTTTATACAACTCTGGTTATCACAATGAATAAAGGTAGGATTCATAGATTCACCAAAAAATCACACTAAAAGTTTGCGAAGCCATACTACTTCTTTTGCTCCCATGGATGCTGCAATATAATAGTCTTTTGTAGAACTTTATGACACTAAGGATTGTTTCCTACTGATCCATGAGATCATAGCTAATCCTAAACTTAAGTAGCACCATATGTACTCTTTATGTATATCACACAAATATCCCAATCTAAATTAGTGTACCCATGAAGGTTCAGGTCAACATTGGTGTACTTGAGACCATACTTAATTGTTCCTTGAAGATACCTCAGAATATGTTTAACTGAAACTAGATGTATTTGATTTGGTTCAAACATGAACTGACTTAAGGCATTTACAAAATAGAAAATATCTGGTCTTGTGTTAACCAAATACATCAAGGACCCAATTATCTATTAGTATAAAGTAGGATCTGTATTTTGGAGTCAACTGCAACTATATTTAGCTTGTGAAAATTTATTTCCATAGGTTTTGTCATGGTCTTACATTCCATCATTCCAAACCTCCTTAGAATGTCTATAGTGTACTTCCCTTGATTTAGAATAATTCTATCCTCTTGTTGCCACACTTCTAACCCAAGGAAGTAATGTAAAAGTACTAGATCCTTCATGTCAAATTCTGATGCAAGATATTTCTTACATTTTATAATTAGGTTATCTTCTCATGTGATTAGTAAATCATCAACATAAAGTACAAGAATTAAAATTTTATCATTTATTACCTTGTAGTAAAGGTTTGGATCTATATCATTCTTGAATAAGTTTAGAGTTAGAAGGTATTTATCAATCCTTTTGTACCAGGATCGAGGATCTTGCTTAAGCCCATAAAATTCTTTCTTTAATTTTCACGCATGTGAATTTTTTTTATGTATAACAAACCCTTCAGGTTGTTCCAAGTATACTTGTTCTTCTATTATCCCATTAAAGAAGGAAACCTTTACATCCATTTGATGAATATTCCATCTTTTATAAGTAGCAATAGCAATAATTTACCTGACAGAGGTGTCCCTTGCAATGGGGGAATTTTTTTCCTCATAATCAATACCTTCCTTTTGAGAGAAGCCTCTAACTACAAATTGAGCCTTATATTTCTCGATGCTACCATCTGCAACATGCTTCATTTTGAAGATCCATTTTGAAGATCATACATACTTGTCTTTAGGTCTGGGCACAATATCCCATACATAATAATTCATAATGGACTGATACTCTTCTAACATGGAATATTTACAAGCTTGACTTTTGGTGGCTTATTAAACACTAGAGGTTTCTTCTTCAATGATCTCACTCATTAAGGCAACATAATTAGAGTATATGTCAGGTTTCTTCCTTTTTCTGATGGTTCCTCCAGGCAAGCTAAATCTCACTATTTCCTAAGTCATCTTACTAAACCAACATGGAATTTTTCTATTTATTTTAGGTTCTTCCCCAGGATTAGTGTGTTAATTTGAAATATTAGGTACTGAGAGGGGGGAGGGGTGAATCAATACTAACAAATTTTTACTACTTTTTCACTTCAAACAATTAACCATCAACCAATAGTTTCCACAGTATAACCGACATGTTGTAACTTAAAATCATAAACTAAATACAATAATTCCAAGTCATATCCACACATCCATAACACATAGATTTTGGTTACGCAAAAAACCTTGGTTAGAGGGAAAAATTGCGGCGGTGATGACACCCAAAACCCTTCACTGTAGATAAAATGTTTGCCACATAGGGATACAATATGTCACCTTATAAGAGACTCACCCAATTAGTAGTTATTGATACACTATTAAGTGTATCTTTAGTCTTTTTAGGAGTACTCTAGAAGGCAATTTAGTCCTACCTATACGAAATTCACCCTATTAAAGGATTTACAAAGGTTCATACAATAAAAAATTTATTAGTCCTATTAGAGACTACCCAAATAAAGGATTTTACAATACCTTGTAGAAACTATTAGGATTATTTAAAAGATAGTAATGACTTGTATACGCTTCCTTCTAAAGATGTTCAGATCCCTTAAGATCACAATCTTTGTTCTCTTTTGTTCTCTACTCAAAATAATCCTTGTAGCTTCTTTTCTTCAAAAAATATCTCTAAGCTATTCCTTAATCATTTTATCTTTAAATATCTTTCTTCTATCCTTCATTCCTAACCTTTGATCTTAGGGTAATCAAAAAATTAATCTTGATCTTCCCATAAACCATTTTTTTGTTGTTCCTCTTGTCGACTACATCATGATTTTCCTTACGACAGATAGTGGTCGACTTCCGATAATTGACCTCTATATTTTGATAGCTCTTCCTTCTTTCCTATTAGTAATTCTGATAGTAATTACTTCAGTGTTTTACATCAATGAAAAAACATAACATAATACCAATAATTTCTAAAAATCTTATCAATGATTTCCAACAATCTTCTCATTTGGCATTGATGGAAAAAAATTGGTCATATGTCATATGTCATATGTCCTATACTATACCGATATTCTTCTTCTATCTTCTACTTCCCCTTTCTTCTACTTCCTCTTTCTTCTACTTCCCATTTATGTTATTATTACTACTTGCCGTTTTTTGGCACTCAATGCCAAATGATATTTACAAGTGACATAACATTATGCATGTGCTTATAGTTTGTGTAACGCATAAAAATATAATAAAAGAACAAACTTAAAATAAATAATATTATCCTAACATAATATATGCATACCTCAAAACATGGAAGCTAAACATGCATATAATTTAATGGAAATGATAAACAATACTAAACTAGTCAATAATATGCAAACCTCCAAGTAGATGAAGATAATTATTGATTTTGTGGGATGTGGTTGTTCACAATCTTGCAACATAACAATGTGATGAAAGTGGTTTCTTGAGATGAGGAGAGGGCCCTTCTTTTATAGAATTTTGAGGAAGATAAATAGGTTGAGATTCAAAGTTGGATGAAGGGCTAGGATTCTTCAGTATTAATGATGTGGCCATGAGGTAGAGGCCAAGTGGAGGCCAAGTGGATTAGGGTTTTGACCACTCAAAGGGGGAAATATGATCACACATGTGTGAGAAACCTTTTAAAGTGACGGGTCAATGACAATATGTAAGAAGGTGTAAGAGGATGTAGGAGGGTGAGAAGAAAAAAGTTTCTCACACATGTGTGAGAAACTTGAGAAAGCAATGGCTCAATGACAAAGGTCAAAAGGTGGATGAGGGTGAGAAGACCAAAGTTGCTCACACATGTGTGAGAAAATTGATAGAGTGATGGATCAAGGCTGAGTTCACATGTGAAGGGGGCTAAAGATGTAAGGGTGTGTAAGAGTCACATGTGACTTGGGTTGTGTAACAGTCACATGTGACAGGTTTTCTAATCCCTTGATTAGGATTGTGCAAATGATTAGGGAGTGATTAGGTGGGAGATTAGGATTAATTAGTGATAAGTGGGTTATAAGGATGGGTTAGGTTAGGGAAGTGAGGTTAAGTGAGGGTTAAATTTATTATCCATGTCCTCAAATAGAATTAAATGTAATATGTAATTCCAAGTGGGAGAAAAGAGAAATAAGCTAGGTTAGTTTAATTAATTTAAGAATTAATTAAACTGTAGGGAAATGGGAATTCTAATGAAATAAATGTGAATTTATTTAATTAAAGGAGGGATAAGGATAATGTAATTAAATAAATGAATATTTATTTAATTAGGGATAATTGTTAAAAAATGATTAAATAAATAACAAATATTCATTTAATCGACTAGGATAAGGGTAATGGACAAGTTTTGGTGTCTACATTTTTCCCCTCTTTGATGTAGCAGCAGGAAATGATGTTGGATCAAAGAAGATTAAAACATAGTGGATAAAAGGGATAATACTAGTAGCTTGATGCCCCAGTCACTATAGGATGAGGAAGGATGATGAGGAAGGAGTGATATGCCCCCTCGAGAGGACAAGTGGGTTCAGAGAAAACAAGTGTGATCTCGAAATGGATAGGAATGATAGAAGGAAAGGGGAAAGGATATGGATGATGAAGGAAGAATTAATTAAAGTCATGATTCAATGGTTTGATAAACCTAATTTTGATATTGTACTTGACACTATGCAGTAAGGTACGAGGAACCAATATGACAACGTGTCATGTACGTGATAAAAAAAGGGGTCAAATAAAACCACATGCCTTATGAAAAAATGATATGGAAGACCATGATTCATTGGGAAAATAGGATGAACAGACTATAATAAATGCAAAAAATAATAGTACATACAAGCAACAAGAAAGCATGCACATAAACCAAAAGAAAACCACAATTTTATGCCTAGTCAAGTTGAAAACCGATTGATGGATTGATTGATTGATGATGATTGATTTGAGGATGGAAAAGTTAATGATAAGAATAATGTACATACAAAGGATTGGAAAGGATGAATCCCATTATGATGATTTGATAAAAAATGGGAAATGGATTGTCAGTTGATTTGGATCAAGATGATGATTTGATTAAGGATTGGTGTGCTAGATTACAAGATTGGATTGATTGGATTAGTTTTGATTGCACTTGGCTGGACTATTTTTGGATGTTTGGAGGAATAGATTGGAAGAAGGATAAATAATTAGATAAGAGGGGAAGAAGATAAGAGGAATTAGATAGAATGGAAGTGGAAGATAAAATGATTGGATGGGAAGAGAAATATATTATATAGAAGGGAATATGAATGGATTGGATTGGAAGAGAAATATATTGGATAGAGGGGAATATGAATGGATTAGATTGGAAGAGAAATATATTGGATAGAAGGGAATATGAATGGATTAGATTATAAGATAAGGAGATTGGATAGAAGGGAAGAATAAATGATTGAATTAAAAGACAAATAGATTAGATAGAATGGAATATGGATGGATTGGACTAGAAGATAAGTAGATTGGATAGAAGGGAATATGAAGATGGATGAAGGATAAAAGGAATCGGGACCAATGACAAGGGATAACCAAGGAATGGTAGAGATAGAGAGATGGTTTGGATGGGAGATAGATGGAGGGAATGGATGGATAGATAATATTGAATGGATGGATAGGAAATATGGGATTGAAGGATGAAGATTCAATAAATATGTGGTAAAGGAGTGAAATTCCCAACACTAGCAACATAAAAATTAAGGATGGGAAGATGGTGAATAAAGGATGCATGAAGTGGAAGGATGATATGTAAGGGATGTGAGTGGATGAATAAATGATGGGGAATAAGTGGATTATGATCCAAGGAATATGTTGCAAAGGATGCCCCCATGGGAGGATGAAGGATGGAGAGATGGTGGATAAAGTGAGTGAGATGGATGGATAGTGTATAAATGATATTAATGGAGAGAATACAAGCTTGTGTTGTCCAAAGCATGAATGGGTGTTTGAGTGCCTCTATTTTTTGTAAGGAATTTAAATGGTATGGAAGTGGAAGGGGTTTGAATAAAGGATATGACATAGAGGGTATTAATAGGATAGAGAATAATGATATGGCGGATATTGATGGAATAAGAAATATGGAATGGAGGAAATTCATAGGATAATCAAGATAAAAAGACATGAGAAAGAAGGCTGGAATTATATAGGATTATAGAAGGGGGATGGAGTAAATGCTTGGGATAACCAAGATCAAAGACATGGAAAGGAGGATGGACTTATATAGGATTATGAAAGAGGTATGGAGGAAATGTACAAGACAAGTACTATGAGATGGAGGATATGGATAGGATATCAAGATAAAATACGGATAGAGTGGATGGAGTTATGTGGGATAATGGATAGGGGATGGATAGTAAATAAGAAATATGGAGAATATGAATGGAGTGAATGTATGGTATAGTCAAGATCAACAATGGGAAAAGGATGATATGCATGGATAGGATGATGGGTGGTGGATAGGGGATATGAAAGATATGTATGGTAGCAGAGAATGGATGGAGCTTGCCCCTAAGTGTAGAGTGCAAGGGGAGGATGATAAGTAAATGGATATACAAATGGAGTTGGAAGACAATGGATATGTGATAGGGAGATGGTGGAAGGAAGGACTCAAGCATCTAGTTCCATGGATTGTATCCCTTGATATTTATGTTTTATAATAGACCAAGAAATTTTAGATATATGCTCATACATGCTGGTTGAATTGTGGAAGGGAGATAAAATAGATGGGTGATGGGGAGGGATAAGGGTGTATGTATAGGATTTTATTAAGGGTATGGAAGGATGAGGGAGGATCAGTGGACAATGGATGGGAGGTTGGAATACTTTGTGAATAAATGGATGGAGGAATTGGAAAGATCATCATTGGCACACACCTTGAAGTGTGGTGAAGTGGTGGAGGAGGATATTTTGAAGGAGATGGAGGAGGAAAAGTGTATTTTGGGATATAAGTACCCAAAATAGAGGAAGGAAATGAAAAACTCAGAATAGTGGATTTTGGGACATAAGGACCCAAAATGGAGTTAGAAGATGTGGGATTTTTAGATGGAGGATTTGAGGATTTATGAATGGAAGAAGCTTTTGGATAAGCAAGGTTGGATGCCAAATTAAATATTTATTTGATATGCATGGCTTCAATAAGTAGCTCGGGAACCCACATGATTTTTGAATTTTTCTTTTGGGCCTTTTTGACCTTTTTAATTTTCTTTCTTTTGGATCATATTTTTATTTTCTTGAACATGTCTTTTAGATGGGACATGTTGATCCTTGGATTTTTGTGGATTTTTGGCTTTTATGCATTTTACCTTTGACATCCAAATTTATTCAAATCGAAATGGTATGGGTGCATGAGGATGGATGGTATGGAGATTTTATGAATGGAATAATGGAGGGTGAATATTGGAAGGACTACAAGGATGCGTTCCTTTGTTGATCTTTATTAGGGATTTGTGGTGATGAAATGGTGGAATTGGATATGGTGGATGAATGTATGTAAGGACCCAAAATGGATGGAAGGGATGAATGATTTGATTTTGGGATATAAGGACCCAAAATGGACATGGATAAGGAAAGAATGAAGTTTTGGACATAAGGTCCCAAAATGGATGTGGATGAGGAAGGGGTGGATTTTTGGACATAAGGGCCCAAAATGGATGTGGAGGATCGGGGATGGGAAAATCTGAGTTTATATGGAGGGATTTTGGATTTAGAAGGGGTGGAAGGTTTACCAACATCTTGAGATATTATTTTTATAATGGGGTGGTTATTATTTTGAACATAAGATGTGATTCCATGTGAATGGGGAGGAGAGGTGGAAGGAATGATAGGCTCATGAAGTAAGAAATGTTGGATAGAGTTGGAGAAACTAATCTTAGATGTATGAGGCTTTTGGATAGATTGGATAGGTGTGATGGGATTTTGTGGAGAACTAGGATCATGTAGAGGATTAGGGTCATGATGGGGATTAGAAGGGACAATAGGATATTGAGATGGATTTGGATCATGAAATGGAGATTAAGGGGTACTTTGATGTTGACTTTGAGGAGGATTATGTGGTGGAATGGAAGGAACAAGTGGATCTTGAGATGGAAGGGAATCATGCAATAAAATGGAGGGGATGTAATCATGAGATGGAGTAACTTGATCTTGACATGGAGGGGGATTAGTGGATTGGATACATGGAATAGATTCATGAAGTGGGGTGTAAGTGAAGGTTAACTCTTGACATGAAGGGGAATAATTGAATGGGGTGAAGGGGATGTCTTGATCGAGATTAGGAATGGGATTATGAGGTGGGTTAAGGAGGATAAGTGGATCTTGATATGGAAGGTTGGGATCTTCATATGGACATGTCTCATATGATGGAGGAATTTTTAGATCTAGAGGAGAAGAGGAATACATATTAGCATGCTTTGGAACAAGGTCTTGACATATGTGGAATTTTGAGTGTAATGTGATGGAGGAGATGGAAGCATCAACTTGGGTGGATGGAGGGATTTAAGACTCATGAGGCTTAGGAGATTGAGTTATGTATGGATTTGGATGGGATGGTGGTGGGTTCATGACTTGAGGGGATTTCATAACTTGATTTTGATATTCATACTTCTCTGCTAGTCCTTGGATCTAGTCAATGGAAAAGGTAGTGTGGGATGGGGATGATGTAGGATTTGGAGGATTGGGATTGTTTGGAGGATAAGGATTATGATTTTGGACATGAAGCTCAAAATGTGGGGGATTAGGTGTAGGATTGGGATTAAATGGGAGATGAGGAATATGGGTTTGGAAAAATGGGGAAGGACATGTCTTCAAAGGAAAAAAATTTTATTTTGACCCCCATTTTGTAGGCTAAGGAAAATGTTTTAGAGTTCTTGAATCTCTTGGGAAAGGTGGCTATGGAGGGAATCATGTGTTGGTGAGAGATAATGAAATGAGTTTCTTTTGTCAAAGGTAGAGGAAGGATAAGAAATGGGAGATGGATGAGGATTGGATATGATGTGTTGAGAATTGATTTGGTAGGTGGGTTGGATTGGAGGTATGGTTTGAGGATTAGGGTTTATAAATTCAAAGTCCTCAACCATTTTGTGAAATTAATCCATATTAATGATGTTTCAATGAGGGGTTTGGATTTTATTAGAAGATAATGTGGAAGAATATTTAGATTAAGAGTGGATGAAATGAAATATTTGAGGATGAATGAAATATGAACTTAGGACTTAGGAGTAATTTTGGACTTTATTTTGATTTAAGAGGGAAAGGCATCAAGGATTTTGATTTGATTTGATTTGATTTTTGGATATGAGGGAAGGGCATCAAGATTGGACTTGATTCGATTTGATTTGGATTTAAAGGTTTGAGACAAACCTAGGTGAAACAAGACCCTATGATGGTGTAAACAAAGGATTGATTTGGATGATGATATCTTCTTCTACTTTGAGATAGAATGATGATCCCAAGAAAAATAGGATATGACTAAGAGAAATAACTACTTGAGACGGACTGATGTTCTCAAAGCGATATAATTCAAATAGGTTTTTTCTAATGATGAGGGTCTATGCAACACTTTGATAAATATTGAAATCTAAGATTTGTAATGAAAATTTTGATAAAGGTGTCAAAGATGAAGTTTGATTTGATGTGGGTTAATCTTGACTATGGCTGGATGTGGGTCAATAAAGATAACTAGGATTAAAGTCCAAGGATTATGATGGTGCTCCTAAGCCAAAAGTAGAATATTTTACAAAAAATAGAATCAGAAGGTGATTGTTGTGGGTCCACAATACACACCCCATTTTGGTCCTCTGACCATGGGGACCCTCTTTTTTTTTTGGATTTTTGGGTCTATCCCTCTCCCTATTCCTTAAATTGGGTTTTTGAGGATAAAAGGTGCCTTTCGACCCTTTTGCATTTTTGGCCCTCGAAACACCAAAGTCAGGTGACATCACCTGTGGGTTATAAAGTGGCTAGAGCCTCTTATTTCCTCACTTGTATTTTTGTTCTCTCCTACATTTTTATGCCTCCTCATGCACTCGTTGTTTCTCCTTGCCTCCTTGGTGGCCATCATCGTGTCACCCCTCCTTACACCTAGTGGTTGTTGTTTTCCCCTCTCCTCATGTTAAGAAGGTAGGTAGTCATCACCTTCTATTCCTATCAAGCTCATTTTTTTGTTGTTGTTTCAGGTCTGTTTAAGCTAGGTCTTCGGCCCAGTCAGGTCATGCTCCCTCCTAGGTCCCTAGGTTTTTAACCCTTGGACCTCTAGAGGGGATTATCTCCTTATTTTTATTTTTCTTTTCATTTATAGAGTCAGGGTTTTAGTGTCACGTCCTACTCGCCAGTTTTCAGCCTCCAAAAAGGCTAAAAACATACACTTGAATAGTTTTTGAACCAAGTGCAGTTTACACTTTCAACATCTTTGAGGTTTTAGACCTCTGAAAAGTAGGAAACCCCTGAAATGATAAAGAATCTGAAGGCAAGGTCTCCCTTCCTGGAGGTTTCAGAATTTCACACTCTGAAACCTTCTTCAGACTTTCGCACACAGAAAGTCCGAAAGCATTCCATCAGCCCCTGAATCTCTTTGAGATTTTGGGTTTTTGCACCCTAGTTTTCTGCAAGCTTTTCACACTCCACAAGTCTTTAAGGGATTTATTCACCACCAACCTCAAACCCTCATGCTTTGCAATTTTTTTCTTTCAAACCCTGAGCTTGTCTTTGGCGCCTGAAAGCCTGAAAAGTTTGAAAGATAAAAAGCTACATTTCTAGCTACTTAAGAGCCTTCTACTTTTGGTTTTCTAAGTTCATTTTTTTTCTTTCCTGCTTTATTAGTTTTCTTTCAAGAAAGATACTAATACTTGCATTTTTTCTCATAGGAATGCCTGAGAAGCAGAAAAAATAATCAATGAAGTACCTATTCAAGGGGAGTCATCCCCCTTCAAAGATTGGAAATAGAAATATACAGATCACCAATACCAACATTGGGAACATGGACTGGGATTAGCTCCTAGTAAGGTGTTCTCAACCAATGAGAAGGATGGAAGACTGTACCCCCCTGGTTCTATCAGGGCTAGTCAAAGCAGAAGCCCACTCGGTAGCGGTCATGTCCTCTGAGCTTATCATGACCTTAGCCAACCACTACATACTGGAGGAAAGGGTGGTCAAGAATATAGAAGGATAGATAGTCCTTGACCTAAGGATAGAAAACATAGAAGAATCCTTCCATCTGTAGAAGGGCGTAGAAAATTTCTATGACTTCTACATAGAAAAGGGGCTGAGATGGTTCCAGAACAAGACCAAAGATGCTTATGAGATTGAAAACTGGGAATACCTCCAACAGTCTCTCAAAGAACAAACTAGAAAAGATATATCTCAGAAGGGGTACTTAAAAGATGACATCCAAGATGCAATAACATTAATAAGCCAAGTGTACGGACTACCTCAGTCCATCCAACTCAAGAAATGGATGATCTTATTGATAGAGAAGATCAGGAACCACAAAGCTAGGTTCGATTGGGCTACCATCCTAAGTGATAAATTAGATGAACAACTGATCATGGTTAAGCACGACCCAAAGTTATACATGACTACATATATAGTGTACATGTTCGTAGCATAAGAAGACTATCCAAGGCTCATAAAAAGGGGAAACTTCAATGACCCAAATGCATGGCCTCATATTGTCTATCCAAAATTTGTGAGAAGGACAGATATGCCTGAAGATAGCCTAGGCTAAAGAATAGTGAAGGATACCTTTACCTTTGTAGTCATAAGATCCATAGAGGGTGACTATGCTAAGAGGCTATCAAAAGAAGCTTCTGCCAAAATAGAGGCCATAGGGGCATACTATATATAGTTTATAACTTTAATGTACATCCGAGTGGAAGGATCTACCCTGCACCCCAAGAAGCTACCAAGGTACCTATCTAATTGGGTAGTCAATCTAGAAATGGCCAGGTAGCTTACGGATGCGTATGAACACATCAAACATAAAAAGAAGCATTGCTAGGACTTTCCCATTTTCCTGGGCCCCTACACTCTCCAAGACATGAAGATCTGTAATTCATTAGAATTTGAGTGGAAAAAGTGCCCACTCCAACTATATAAGAGCATTTGAGCCCGATTCGACCCATAGGCACATACAACCATATCATTGGCAAGTTCTACTTCCATGAGCCACACATTGAAGATCATTGGAGGAATTGTGTGGATGACAACATCGAGAGGTAAGAATTATGGATTACTGAAGAATTTACTTCACACTAGTAAAAGAAGCCTTGAAGATCAATATTCCCCTAAAGGTTTGTGATAAAGATTTAGATAATGTGCTGGAGTCTATATATATGGTTGATAAATTATATAATTGGCCTATTTTGAATGCAGAGATAGATAAAGAGGAAAATGACAGCATGAAATTCAGAGCAAGGCATGTTATCAGAATGACTAAGGCATGGATCAAAAGGCCTTATCAAATAGATCCCATTCCTATAAAAAAACTAATGGATCCACCCAGGAAGGCATATAAGAAATGTGGAGAGAGGTCCACAGTACCCCAATACAAGAAATCCCCACCTTAGAAGCCAAGAACAGTGTATGGGCATGAACGTGCAGTGTAATATGGTTCTAATCCTAGGAACAAGGCCCTAAAAACTAGGATGATAGGGGAGATAGATCCTCCTATTGTATCATCATAGGCCACCCAAAATGAAGGCCCTTCCACTTCTAGCCAATCTGCCCCTACCACTGGAGAAGGGAAGAGGAATTATAAAAGAAAGAGGGCTTCTGTTTCTCCATGATTGGAAACTTTACAAGAGGAGATGGATGAGGAAGATGTACCCTTGGTGAAAAGGAAAAGATATTAGGAAACCTATCTAAGGAAGAAGGAGATCACAAGGAAGTAGGAGGAGGCTCCTAAAGAGCATGAAAATCCATTGGATACCCTAGGCTTGGATGGGTTCCTTATGTATGATTTTAAAGGCCTAGAGGGTTTTGTAGATCAGGGGCTAGATACACCTGACTCAATGGTAGGAATGGATGTGGGAACATAGGAACCTATCTAGCCTCAAGTAATCCTTGCTCCATCTCCATCCCAATTAACAAACCCCACACTAAATGTGCCTATCAGAGGAGTGGACTCTAGCACTAACCAGAGGCTAGAAACTCAAGATGCTAACACTTCCTAGAGCATAACAAGGAGTAAAACCATAGGAGAGTGTTCAACATTAAATCCACCACCTCACATTCCAAGTCCATCAACCTCTCTCCCACCTCCCATTCCTAGTCCACCACCTTCTCTCCCAACTCCAATGCCAACAACGCCTCCTTCTACTTCTACTCTCCCACCTCTCATCCTGACTCCTTCCACTCCTACTCTTCCACCTAAAATGCCCACACTGACTCTACTACCATCTATTCCTTTGCCTTGTTTTATACCAACTCCCCAAGTGTTAGTAAGATCAGAAGTTGCATCTCCTTTAAAAACCACACTGAAAGCCATGACAGACCTTAATGTGTAAATAACAATTAGTTCCTCCAGGGATGAAGGACAAGATAAAGGTGAATAGGAGGCTATAGTGGAAGAAAATAAGAGAGAGGAAGGAAGCCATGAAGGAGAAATAGAAGAAGGAGAAGCTAGAGAGGAAGGTGAACATAAGGAAGAGGCAAAGGAGGGGTGACTCTTGGATCACAAAGCTTGGCTTCAGTTCTTCACATCTCCCCATATTAGCCAGTTACAACCTTTAGTAAACCTACTTGGTTCAATAAATAGATTCAACCATGGAGAAGAACTTACATAAATGAAGAAGAAGGAGAAGACACAAATATGGAATTTCTAGGGAAGACCTTCCATCAAGCAGATCTAGGGAAGACCTTCCATCAAGCAGAGGCTAATATACCAGCAAGGACCATATCCTATGTCATTCAAGACACCAAGGGTTGCTAGAAGGCATAGGTAGAAGTTCCTTCTACTAGAACTTCTCAAACACAAATCACCCTAGAGGACTATACATTCGAAGAGGTGGATCTAGGGGAACCAACTAGGGAGGGAAGTAACACGCTCACAGCTCTAGGTTTTATGAGCAAAGATGAAGAAACCATCAAGTCTTTGATAGAGAAGAATGAGGCTCTTAATAAATTTATTCATAAGATGGTGGATCCCATTGAACCAAGTTTCCAAGAGGCCTCATTATAGGCCATACTAGAGAAGAGAGCTACTCTAGACTTGCCGAAAGGTATGACCCCCTATTTCATTTAGGCAAGTGTTGATTAGAAGAGTGATTTTGAATAGTTTAGAGAAAGGGTTATCAAACTAGTTTTCAGGCCTTTCAGAGTCATTCTGATAGAAACCACAAAGTTGATAAACATGATGTAGAGTGATGAGGGATTAGATTCCAAAGTGACCAAATGGAAAATGACCCTCCAAGACCTCAGGATTATCAAGAAGCAACGTTTCCAAATTTTGGTTAAGATATATGAAGGTGAAGAGCTAGACAACTTCAAAACATGGATTAAAAGCATAGCCAAAACAATTAAGGTTTGCAAAAAGTTAATAGACTGCATACAAAAAAAGCATAAGGAAATTATGGAGTGGTTAGAAGAAATAGACAACTTCTTCACAGATATTGGCTTAGAACTGTACCAGGACCAAGATAAACAAATCCTGTGCCTAACCAAAGAGGTGATACAATTGTTCAGAGAAATTTTGGTAGGTGTTAGCACCAAAGAAGGAGTGTGCCAATTTTTCTATTCCAAGGAGGACTTGCAAAGGATATCCGAGCATGAAGAAGAGATCAAGTTATGCACTTTTGAATTGATAGTTTTTTAGAGAGAAGCAAGAACGATGAATTAAAAAAGTGTAGAGGATGGAAATAAACTATGAGGAGGTACATGAAATAGTGAAGAGGATTAGAGCTACTCATCCAGAGGTGTTCTCAACCTAATTACTCAAATCTAGACTCAGCCCTTTTTGAGAGATGTAGATTTTCCAGACTTTACCATTTTCCTTAAAGGCTAGCTTTTTGGCCTTTCGGCCTTTCAACCTTTTGGCCTCCTCAGCATTTTGGCCTTTCAACCTTCTCAGCATTTTGGCCTTTCAACCCTCTCAAAATTTCAGCCTTTTTGGCCTTTCAACCTCCAAAATGCCAAAATTTTGGGGGACTTGAGTTTTAATTCCACACTTGGTCAAATTTGCACTTGGAAAATTTTAGTGTAGAGGTCAGGGTCCAAATTCTGGGCTAAGCTAGCGTGATCAATTTTTTGCACGAAAATAGAACTTCAGATCACATGGATCTATAACTAGAATTTTTTTTGTAAGGACTAAGGGTCCTCTATCAATTCCCACCTCGAAGAGAAAAAAAAATGAAGATTCCAAGGGAGAACTTAGAGATCAATAAGAAAACTCCAGTTGCATGCAATGAAAATCCAGCCTCTCTCTCTCTCTCTCAATGAGTTTGATCCCTTTTGCATGGTAAAAATGATTGTAAATGGATTAAAGATCAATGAAAGTTGTTTAGTATCAGTTTAGCATTAGATTTATTTAGTAAAGCTTTAGTTTTAGTTTGTTTTCATTATTTTTAGAGTCTCTGATGCCCTAGTTTCAAAATTCAAAGTTTATAGATCAGAACTCTATATATTGTAATCAAAACAATGTATTATGTTTGGATTCTTGATGCAATAAAGATCTACAATTGGTGCTTCATTCATGGTGTGATGTTTTCCGCTACCTATGCAAAATTGATGAATGTGTGTATGCTTATTCATTATTTTCAAAGAGCCAACTATTTTATTGTGTTTCGAATCTGCATTTCTTTAGTTGGAGTTTTTTTTTCATCTACCTTGTTGTGAATAATTAATGGGAAAGATCATCTTTGGGCTCTACAATAAATCTGTCTCATGTGTGTGCACATCTTGGTGGCTTCATGATTTGATAGATTTTGAAAATCTTGCACAAGTGAATACATTTTCTCTCCAAATGATTGCATCCGTTGGGTATATAATTGTGATGTGGTATGATTTATATCTAGTGGGTTTGTTACAAACCTATCCATCATTCTATTCACAATGAAGGATCAAAAATGGTTTATGTCTGTTAGGATTTCATTTTCAAAAATTTACTTCATTCTTGTTAGCCTACTCATTTAAATTTTTGTCATAAATCTGAAAGCAATCGAAATCATCTTTAGTTTAAACAAAAAATTGAATCCTTAGTTAAATACAATCTTTGATAAATTGGAAAATAAAAAAAAGAACTATTTTTTTTTGTAGTTTGACTCCTTGAAAGTACCAGCAAAGGCCTCCTCGTGAACATTCACATTTATCTTCAACTGAGCTACCAAGAAGGTTGTACCACGACCCTAGAGAACCTTGGGACTAACTTTGTTATTCTTTCAAGAGAGGAAATCAAATTTTGAGATCCTAGCAATTGACTTGTGTAAAAAGAAGGTGCAAGAGAAGTGGCACTATAAGGAGGGAATAAAGACTGAAAAATCGGATAACATAAGATCTTTCTCTCCAGAATGGTTCAAGCGAGTGCTGAGATCATCTCCAAAAAGAGGCAAGTTCCTTGAACTCACCCACCACCATACATCTTGTAGCGACAAAGGAATGACAAGAGAGAGCTCCTCTCACCATCTTACTATGTCCTAGAATCCTCTTGGACAACAATCACACCTCGCTGTCATGACTATCCTTACAACTGTAAACCAAAATAGGAACTTACAAAATTAGAATTTGCGACAACCTCATCCAATGGATTTCTTCGCTAATGAACAAAGCTCAACACTAATATTATTTGGGTAGCTCCATGAATTGCCCAAAAATCTAGAGAGGTTTTGCACATGATTCGTATATGGAGAATCAAGGACAGTAGAAGATCACATCCGTGCCTTCAAAGAAATTTGTAACCACAAAGAGATCACCCACCAAGATGTTGTTTTCCATCTATTCCCATACACTTTGGGGGAATTTGCATACAAATGGTACCTGAACCTACCATAGGGATCTATCTCTGCATGGAACAAATTTGAAAGCAAATTTCTTAATCAATTTAAGTTGTATGTAGAGCCTGCTACAAAACATCACCAATTCATAACAATGAGGAAAGATCCTAAGGATCCCATAGCCATGTTCAATCACCATTTCCACAAGATGTATAAAAATTTGGAAGATCCTTACACCATACGAGAGGCATCAGTCATACAAGTTTTACCTCAAATCCCTAGACCCCTTCACCTCAATCTTTCTAAGAAAGCTTCCCCCCGCGGATAGAGATACAATGTAAAAGGTGTACAATGAGGCCATTACATTTACACAACAAATTGACCCATAAGAGGGGAACTCCATGACCGTGCCTATCATTAGAAACAATGCTTCCCCACATCCATTTTCAATGAGAAGTCAAGCTTTGGCCACCCACATGCCTTCATTAAACCTAATTCTGACACAACCATTCACAACCCTACCACCATCCATCACTTATCCCGCTTATGAGGCTAATAAAATAGCGTTCATGGAGCAAAGGGTTGTGCCACAAACTGAACCTGAAACTCACCTAACCTCTAAGTTTGATTCCATGAAGAAAACCTTATCCCAACTCATGAGTGATCTCACTAGGATGAAGTTGAATCCTTCCCAAAACCAAAGTGGATACCAATGAGTGCATGCTGGTCCAAGTGCTCACCCACAGAATTAGGATTGAGGTTTCAATGCCTACAACAATAACAATAATTCATAGGATAAGTCATTTGGGAAGAAATGACCCAATAGACCATTAAATACTCGGCCCAACAATGGTTGCATACCGATGGATAATACTAATACCTATGAGGTTGCGGAGGCCAATTTTGTTGGGGATCCTAATTTGTCCCAAGGTAACGATGGATATGGGGGAAAATCGTATAAAAAAATACCCTCAAAATATGGAGGAGCCTCCCATTGAGTTCAATTCCATGATGTTTGAATCCTATGAGTCCATAAATGGGAAAATTTTGGACACCTAAACATGAGAAGAAGAGTTTGTGTTCCCATTTCAGAAAGAGAATGGGCCTAAATACTCCAAAGTTCATGCCTTCCAAAATGACCATCGGAACTCATAAAATTTACAGAGCTAGAAGGAACCTATGACCAATGGTATACCTCCAAGTAAACAACCAACTCCACTAGATCCCCAAGAAAGGAACAATCTTGTGCCACCTAGAGGTCCGAATGCTCCTCCATCATCTCTGCCAAATACGTTCACTGGTTACAGAAGTTCAACATGGTCAAATGACAAATACAGTGCAGTTGAAGAATTAAAGAAAACCAAGGTGAATATATCTATGTTCAAAATGCTTCAAGGCTTCCCTTCTCAAAGACAAGCACTCCTAAAATCCTTGGACTATTCAAAGCAAGGTACAATGGCTAGCAACGCGAAGACCACCTCCAATCTCAAAACTTTCAAAGATTTCTTGATGATGTTCAAAGATAAGATAGAGGTACCCCCATTCCTACTTAGATTGCAGATATTTGGAAAACACTTACACAATTACCTAATTGATTCTAGAGAGTCATGTAATGTCATGTCATTATCCATCTATTCAAAACTAGGGATGATTCTGCAAACAATAAACAGTGTAGTGATCTATCTTGACAAGACAAAATTCAAGGTAATTGGTGTACTCAAGGACATGCACATCCAACTAGTTGTTGAACCAAGGATACAAGAATACATTGATGTACACATAGTGGATATCCCCGAGACTTATGGAATGATACTAAGTTGAGAATGGACCAAATTCTTGAGAGGATGGTTATCCATAGATTTCACCCAGCTATGGCTACGATGTCATGCCCATAATTTTCTCGCCCAAAATGCAACAACTTTTTTTTTTTTTTTAAAGAGAAATTAAATACCGAATTTACTACAAGGGGGTCTAAGGGGAATCATGACCAGAGTCAACATCCCTTAACCCTAAACGCTTTTTAATTTAAATGTTTACAAGATGAAGGTTATCTGTGTCTACAATCAATCTGGTATACCAATAGAGTTTGATGATGTGGAGGGAGGAGAAAGATTCACTGTTCTCTGTCTCCAGGGTTATTCGAAAAGATTGGATTTACTTATGAGCTAAGGATTCTGCGTTATTATAAAACCCTCTAGGTTATGGTGCTCCTTAATATTATTTTTATAGAGGTCAGTATACTGGCCACATATATTGACCACATAAAAATAACATTAAGGGACCCTAAGTTTTTCCTAGGAAATTTGATTAGGTTTCCCCTTATAAAATTAACTATAGATTTCAGATTAAACCTTCATCCCTGTTATCTCAATTTAATTAAAAATTAGGGTAATCTCCTATATAACGATGTTTAATTAAATATTCCGATTTAATCTTTTAATCCCTTTTGAAAATTATTTTTAAAAGTACACAAGGGAATCATCTAGTGGGTCATTTATTAATAAATAGTTGACTAATAAAAATTACTCAATTAATCTATTAGATCCTACATTCGCTAAAACAATATTGAACACTTTTGTTTCTCGCCCTTCTTATTATTAAATTAATTAAAAATCTATCCCTTATATCACTTTAAATCTGATCCAGATTATCTAGGAGTTAAATCAGGAATAAAATAAAGTTATTTTAAGTGAAGTTTAATAGAAATGAAGTAATCCCCTTTTTGTCACCCTTCATTATAATTTAATTACTAAGTTCTTTCTTTCCTAAGAATTCATTATCTAATAACTACATAACTAAACTTACTTAATAACATGTGAAGTAGAGGGAATGTAAATATATTCCCTTCATTATGTGACTAAATAAAAAAAATTAAAAGACCAAAGGAGAAAACAAAAAAAATTCATTCCCTCCCACCTAAATCCACTTTAAATTTCAAATTCCTAACCCTAATTCAAAATTAGGTTTAGGGCTGAAAAAAGAAACTCCTAAGTTTATCTTCTTTATTCTCCTCTTGACTGTTGCTTTCTCCTACCATTTTTTTTAAAAACAGTTGCAGGTCTGAGAATAAATTTTAATGGAGGAGGAGGGGTTAAAGATGCCTCTATATATATATATATACATATATATATATATATATACTTATTTTATTAAGTACATATATATATATATATATATATATTTATATATATATATTTTCTCACAACCCTAGAAAAGGGTGTCGGCGGTATCATATGACAGTGGCGGCATTTTTTAAAGTAGCAGAGCGGCGGTGATAATAGCAGCGGCATTTTTTTTTTGTTAGAGGCAGCGCGTAATATGGGGGGAGGGCAGGCCATGGGTGGCGCCGCCCCTGCCGCCCACCACAGCGGCAGCTATTGCCGCCGACTGTGGTCGCAGCGGCGGTGGCCGCGCTCACCACGCTGTCCACACAGTACCTTTGAAGCCGCGGGGTGGGGTTTGGCTTCGGCCGCCCCCCGCCCCTCCCTCTGTTTTTTTTTTTTTTGTTTTTTAATAAAATTTATTTCGTTAAGGGATAAAATTTGCGCGCAACTTTAATATTAAACTCTTTTATTTTTATATTAAATATTAAGTCAGTTTTATATATATATATATATGTATATATATATATTTCAATCTCCTTTATTTTTTTTATTTGATTTATAACAAAAATACTGTTAAGTATATAAAATAGATATATTTATATATATATAAATATATATATTTATATACAGGTATATGTATATTTAATATATATATATTTATATATATACACATGGGTAATAATGGATGTTATTTTCTTTCCACAACACTCTAAAAGAAACTTTAAAATTATAAGATCTAGAAATAAAAGTTTATAACTATCTTTGTAAACAGATTTTATATATATATTTTTTTGAAACATCATATATGGAGCTTATGTATTTCATTTGCAAACTATTTATTCTTTTCAAGAAAACAACATATAGAAGTTTCCAGATTATGCAGATTTAATAAAATAGAAGGGAAAGTAATCCATACATGAAGTTTGGGATATATATATATTCTACTATCATTCTTTTCTTTTGAAGCAAGAGAACTAGTAAATCTACTTCATGTTAACATCTAATTTTTGCATTATGAATTTACAACTTTATAGAGTAGAGGAAAGTTCTTACTTCACAAACAAAAGAATTACACTTCATTTAATCTCTTATAATGGGTACAAAAATACAATGCATGTCTTACACCATTATTACATTTCTCTACATAAATGACATTTTCCTATAGCAAATAACTAACTTTCAGCCTTGAAGGCTCTATACAATGAACTCTCTTTTTTTGATACATGTCTAATAAACATTCTTCTAAACTTTTACAAGAAAGTATCATAATGAGGTAAAAACATTAATAGCAGCTCCTTTTCTTTACTTTAAGCTCCTTCAACTTCCAAGTAACTTCACAATCCACAAATCTGCAAATAAAATCCAACAAGAGGAAACAAGAAACTATGGGGCAGCTCTCCACCCAACCATAGGCCTCTTATGAGGCAACCCCCGAGCTTGGGGAGCCAAACAAAGGGTGGGGTACACACATTCACAAGCAACTACATAACAACACATGAATTTGTTAACACATAACTCCCATTTTCCAAAGGCTTACACAATGGATCTATCAAGATCCAACTTGGGGTGAAGTGGACCAAGTACCCAAGGGAGAAAACCATCCCAACATAAAAATTCCAGCCCTCTCATGG
>MU226828.1:319176-342394 GCA_018584345.1 Thuja plicata | reverse complement strand
TTTCTGAATTATAATCTCAAAATAAATGTCCAAACTAGAAAACATAATAAAGTCCATAATGTTCATCATGAGCATCATATGTCCATGCATCTATAATAATCAAATCCATAACATAAAGCATAAGGTCTATAATGTCTAATAATGTATCAAAAGTAAAGTATCATATGTTGAGTCTATCATAAGCAAGAACTAGAAAACTATGATGGGGTCCGGGATGGGCCTCACATACGATGGAAGGGACTAAACAACTAGATCAAGATTGACAATGAGCATTAACTAAAGAGGATGATCATATATTACAATGCTCCTAATGAATTTTTTTCACATTGACTGACCTAGGAACCTATCGAATGGATATCATTCTCGTGTTCCAAATTAGAGATGTAAAAGAAGAAGACCGTAGTCTTGTGCAGGGGCTACTAGAGCTCGACATCGATGATGACATATTTCAAGAATTTTTCAAAAACATGGTGACTAACATGCAACACCTAGGGAGAGATGTGGACCCTAACATCCTCCTACTACCAGGGTACTATCGGTTGCATCAAGTGACTCACTTAGAATTCACATGCCCCAATTGCCAAGATGCACTATCCTGAGTGTTAACTCAAATCACCCTACCAATCAAAGTCCCAAAGAGAACTGAAGTAGGAAGAGGAAGCCTTGAGTTGGAAAGAGAAGGTGACACCATTTCTAGGGTAGACAACCCAATTGATTCGGTCACCCTGATCCAAGGTCAAAGCAGTGGTTTAGACTCTGATAATGAGAGCCCTAATTTGAACATGTTCAATGAATAGAGCACCTTAGATGATGGCGCATGTCCACCCTACAGGGAACTATAGGAAGATATAAATGGTGAAAGTACTAAATTCCCCAACCTCAAAAACATCCAGGGGGTAAGGGAAGAAGAGTCAACCTCCTTAGGAAGTGACGAGGGAGATAGAAACTCAAAGAAAAGGGATTCTCAAGGAACATCCTTAATAGTTCAAACCCTACAAAATAATACCAAATATGGTACTTTGATGGATCTAAGTATAAAAAAGGAGTAGGTGTGGGGATCAAACTAATAAATCCAAGAGGTAAGTCTTTCTATGCCTCTTATAGGTTATAATTTATGTGCACTAACAATGTTGTAGAATATGAAGCATTGGTTTTTGGACTCCTCTTGGCCCATGAAAATGGGATAGAAGCCTTGATGGTAGAAGGAGACTAACAATTGATCATCAAGAAAATCCACAGTCAATATTCTTGCAATGATAGGAGGCTCTCACCCTATCGAAAAAGGGCATGTGACTTGATCAATGACTTCAAAGCATTCAATATCATATCTATTCTATGAAGGAAGAGTGTTGTCACTGATGCCCTAACTGTGTCGGCCAGTTCATTACACCCAATGGAGAAATATAAATTGAACTAGTTCTTAGTTGAGCTTATCGCTGCCCCGACCATCCTAGATAACATCACCAACTTCCAAGTATTTCAATATGACCAACACATCCTTGAGTTTATCATGTGGGCATGTGTGTTTGAAAAGTAGATCATAGACAGAGGGAAGGAAGAGGTAGAAGAAGAAGTTATCTCGGAGGACTCAGATGATCAAGGCATCACAAACCTAAGAAAAAATTCCATACCCAAAGGAATGGTCGAGCTAGAATGGATTTTTGACAATGATGGGACTGCTATGAGAAGGCGCCTAGACATACCACCCGATGGTAATGAGTATGAAGCGTACAACCTTGGTACCAAAGATGATCCAAGAGAAGTTCACATTGGGAAAGTAGGTACCAGAGAAGAGAAGGAGGAAATGGTCCAATTCCTTAAAGAATATCGAGATGTCATATCTTGGAGTTATGAAGAATTGAAAACATATGACACCTCAGTAATTGTGCACAATATCCTACTAAAAATAGATTCCAAGCCATTCTTATAATGTCAACATCCTTTCAACCCTACTATGTTGCCCCTAACACAAAAGGAATTCTAGAAGATGCTGGATGTGAGAATCATATTCCTGATTTGACACTCCACATGGGCAGCCAACTTGGTACCTGTGAGAAAGAAGACCGGTGAGATCAGACTGTGTGTGGATTTCCAAAATTTGAACAAAGCCTCTCAGAAGGACAATTATCCACACCCTTCTCTTGATGAGGTAGTGCAAGTGGTGAAATTTTCCCAAATGATGTCCTTTTTGGATGGTTACTCGGGATACAATCAAGTGATGGTACAAGAGGAAGATAGATTAAAGACAACATTCATCACCAAGTGGGGAACATTCACTTATCGATGGATTCCCTTCTGTGTAATGAATGCTGGGGCTACTTTTAAGAGGGTGATGGAAATTTCCTTCAAAGGGCTAGTTGGAAAATGTATCATCATCTACATGGACGATCTAACTATTTTTTTAAAAAAAGTGAGCAAATCATATAAGTGATCTAAGGAAAGTCCTCCAAAGATGTAGGAAGTATGAGATTTCCCTAAATCCTAAGAAATGCATATTTGGGGTCACAGAAGGCAAGTTTCTTGGACACATAATATCAAAAATAGGAATAATAATTGACTACGAATGAGTCCTAGCCATTCTCAAGCTGACACCACCTCACAGCCACAAAGAGTTGAAATCTTTCTTTAGGAAGATTAACTTCGTGACAAAGTTCATTAGTGGTTTTTATGAGATAGTAAAGCCACTCAATGAAATGCTGAAGAAGGGTGCTAAGATTGAGCGGGCTCTCCTAGTAAGGAAGCCCTTTGAAGAGATCAAGAACATAATCATTACAACCCCTGTTCTAGTTAGTCTAGATTACACTAGTCAGAACACTCCTGTGCTGGAATCCTCATGCAAAAGAAAGATGAAGAGAACAAGAGACCAATAGCCTTCATGAGCTTCCCCCTTAAGAATGTTGAAGTTAGGTACCCCAACCTAGACAAGCAATATTTTTCTTTAGTCAAAGCGGTGAGGAAATTCTGGCATTACATCTTAAGGAGAAAAGTCTTCAGGATAGTCCCCGACACAGCCGTAAAATATTTGTTGATGTAGAACAAGCTAGGAGAGTTGAAGGAGAAAATGGATGGAAATACTACAAGAATTTGACCTCAAGATCTAGCCAATGAAACTAGTAAGAGGCCAAGGCATGACAAAGATGATTTCTAAAATAAAAGAGGGTCTAGTATGTCAAACTTACACTGATCAAGGTGTGATCTTTGATATATGGTATCAATATGTAGTCTACTACCTACTATAGAATCTTTTCCCAGAAGTGATGAATAACTCACATAAAAGGGATTTTGAAATCAAAAGCAACTCCTACATGTTGAAGAATGGTCAGCCATATAAACACAACTATGAAGGCCTATACTTGAGGTCTCTGGATAGGCTCGAAGAAAAACAAGTCCTAGAAGATTTTCATAATAGATATGGGATAGGAAACGGGTCAGCCGAGACAACCTCTCACCAAACATTAAGGAAAGGATATTTTTGGCCCACATTTTTTAGAGACACTAGAGAACATGTAAGATCATGCCACATGTTTTAGACAAGTGTAACTCAAGAGAGAAATTTGGCGATGCCCTTACAACTAGTATATGAGGTACATCCATTTTACTAATGGGGCTTAGATTTTGTTTGAATTATTAAACCCCCATCATCTACAAGTCACAATTTTATCCTAACAACTACCAATTATTGCACACACTGGACGGAGGCCCAGGCACTAAAGAATTGCAACATGGAAGTGGTAACCAAGTTCCTAAAGGTGCACATCATAACGAGGTTTGGGATTCCGTTCTATCTGCTATGTGATAATTCTCCCTCTTTCTCCTCTACCTCACTCATGCAATGGGCCTTTGAAAACTAGGTAATCCTCAAATTATCGTCAAATTATTATCCACAAGGCAATGTCATAGCAGAGTCTACAAACAAGAGCCTGACAATAGTGATCAAACACCTCCTCGATGACAATCCCCAAGATTGGTGCACACAAATGAAATATGCTTTATGGATAGACTAGGTGAGGATTAAGAACCCCTTGGGAAAATTCCCATACCAACTAGTTTATGGCTTGCAACTGGTC
The DNA here is from genome assembly GCA_018584345.1 of Thuja plicata. Lineage (NCBI taxonomy): Eukaryota > Viridiplantae > Streptophyta > Pinopsida > Cupressales > Cupressaceae > Thuja > Thuja plicata. The sequence continues at coordinate 338,327 of MU226828.1, read as the reverse complement.
TTCCCTATGAACTTGAAAATCCCAATTTTGAGATTTATGGACCAGTACGTTGGAGGCAAATATCAAGTGCAAGTTAGACTCATAAACCTCCTCAACCTAGAGGAGAAAATAACTTTGGTCCTAAATCATGTGTCAAAGCACCAAGCCATCATCAAGTGGTGGTTCGATAAGAGAGCCACCATTAAAGATTTTAGGATCTTTGAACTTGTCCTCATGTGGGACATGCAATAAAAACTGGGCAGCCACACCAAATTTAAAAAATTGTGGACAGATCCCTACTAGATATCAGAGTTCTTAGAGGAGAACACTTTTAGGATCAGCACCATAGACGAAGAGTTGAACCCATTTATAGTCAATGGGAAATTCCTTAAACACTATTTTGGATCCTAAGTGGGACTTAATTTCATCCCTTGTATCATAGTTTCATGCATTTTGTTTCCTTTTCTTTTCCTTTCTTTCTATCGTGTCTCGTCGTCAGTCCGTTTCTTCCATCCATGGTCAAAACCATCTTTTTTCGGGGATTATTTCTCCTTTTTTATTTGGTTCTATGTGTCTTGGACTCATTCCAAGTGGTCTTTGAATTGGAACAAAGGTATTTCTTAGTCAAATTCTCCAAAGAAACATACAACACAGAGAACATTCCAAAAGTCAAAGTAGCGGTATCTTCCATTGATAATTAGAAAGATGTTTGATGCTTGATCATCCTAATCACAAAGCACACTAAGAAATGATACCCAAGAGAACCAATTTATTGAGCATTTTTCAGTTGGGACCAGCACTAGTGCGTGGATTTGGGTACCCACTGATCCAAGAACCCAAGTCTAGTGAATGCAAAGGCAGGAGGGAAAGAAGAATAGATGAAGAAGAAATAAACAAGTACAAAAGAAAAAATGGCCTAAGAAGTGGTCACAAGTGTAAAATCTGAGTAGCACAACCTAATCCTTGATTGGATTAATCAAATAAGATAGTATGAACCTGAATATATAACTGCACACATCAAGGATCTTGATATGGCTCATGAAAGAAAAAAGGGAACTATTTCAAAGAAAAGAACTCTTATATATAGCTCCAGCATAGAAAACCAAATAGACAAGGGTGACTATAAAAACCTCTAATAGGGCTATGGACACTCGGCTGATAGTAGAGAATGGCTACATTTGAGATTTGGGGAAAACTTTTTCGGGGCTATGGACACCTGACTGGTAGCAAAGATCTTTCCAAGAAGTCTTGGTCTACATGGCAAAGGTTGGGAACAACTGACAAACATTCTCAACACCACAATTGAAGGTCAAGGAATAAACACACGTGAACACACACTGAGAGATAAGCATAAAAATTCAAACTGGGAAGTCATTGAAAGGTAGTCAACACAAACAACTCTTGGTCCTCGTTCTGATGCAAAGTTAGAATCCAGAAGGGTCTTGATGATGAAGAAATGCCTTAGTCATTCCTCCAAATGTCGGGGATATTTTTTGTGGGTATATAACAAACACCCCATTTTGGTCCTCTAACCATGGGGGCCCCCTTTATTTTTTGGCTTTTTGGGTCTACCCCTCTCCCTATTCCTTGAATTGGGTTTTTGAGGGGCCTTTTGAGGAAACAAAGGTGCCTTTTGGCCCTTTCACATTTTCAGCATTTTGGAGGACCTTAGGTGCTCCAAAACACCAAAAAGACTGAAGGGCCGAGCCTGGCCCTTTTAGTATTTTGACCTCCAAAACACCGAAAAGGGAGTGAGGCCGCTCAACTTTCAGGATTGTTTCCTCCAAAATGTTGAAGTTAGGTGATGTCACTTGTGGGTTATAAAGTGGCATGAGCCTCTTATTTCCTCACTTGTATTTTTTCTCTCTACAACATTTTTCTACCTCCTTGTGTGCTCACTGTTTCTCCTCGCCTCCTCACTGGACTTTGTCGTGTCACCCCTCCTCATGTCCAGCGGTCGTGGTCTTCCCCTCTCCTCATATTTAGCTGGTAGGGATTTGTTGCCTTCTCTTCTTGTCGAGATCATTTTTATTTTGTTTTTTTAGGTCTGTTTAAGCTAGGTCTTTGGCCTAGTCAGGTCGTTCTCCCTCCTAGGTCCCTAGGTTTCACACCCTTGGACCTATGGTGGGGATTCTCTCTTTTTTTATTTTTCTTTGCATTTTTAGAGTTAGGGTATGGCGTTGTGACCTATTCATAGGTTTTTGGTCTCCAAAAAGGCTAAAAACATCCCCTCAAACTATTTTTGAACCAAGTGCAGTTTGCACTTTCGGCATCACTGATGTTTTAGAACTCCAAAACCTCTAAAACCCTTGAAAATATGAAGAATTTGAAGGCAAGGTCTCCCTTCCTGGAGGTTTCAAACTTTTGCACTCTGAAACCTTCTTCAAAATTTTGCACACCAAAAGTCTAAAAGCATTCCATCAGCCCTCAAATCTCTTCGAGATGTCGGGTTTTTACACCCTGATTTTTTGCAAGTTTTTTGCACTCTACAAGTCCAAAAGGGCTTGCTTCACCATCAAACTCAAACCCACATCCTTTGCAATTTCGGCCTTTTGCACCCTGACCTTGTCTTCGACGTCCGAAATCCTAAAAAAGTACAAAAGAGCAAAAATTGCATTTCTATCTACATAAGAGCCTTCTATTTCTAGTTTTCTCAATTAGTTTTGTTTTTCTTTCCAACTTTAGTAGTTTTATTTCAATAAAGATACTGATACTTGCAATTTTTCTCATAGGAATGCCCGAGAAGTGGACAAATTCAATGATGAAGTGCCTATTAAAGGGGAACCATCCCCCTTAAAAGATCATAAACAAAATTATAGAGATCACCAATATCGACATCGATAACATGGACTGGGATCAGTTCCTAGTAGGGTGTTCTCAACCAGAAGGAAGGACCAAAGACTGTACCTCCCTGGGTCTATCAGGCCTGGTCAATGTAGCAGCCCATCTGATAGTTGTCATGTCCTCTAAACTTATTATGACCGTATCCAACCACTACATATCGGAGGAAAGGGTGGTTGAGAATATAGAAGGATAGATAGTCCTTGACCTAAGGCCGGACAACATAGAAGAGGCCTTCAATCTCCAAAAGGGCATAGACAAGTTCTATGAATTTTTCATAGAAAAGGGGGTGAGATGGTTTTGGAACAAGACCGAAGATGCTTATGAGATTACAAACTATGAATACCTCCAACAACCTCTCCCAAAGAACAAACTAGACAAGATAGATCTCAGAAGGTGATACTTAAAAGATAACATTGAGGCTACAGTAACATTAATAAGTTGAGTGTATGGACTACCTCAGTCCATCTAACTCAAGAACTAGATGTTCTTATTGATAGATAATATCTAGAACCGCAAATCTAGGTTTGATTGGGCTACCATCCTAAGTGATAAATTGGATAAACAACTGACTGTGGTTAAGCAAAACCCAAATTTCTACATGACTACATATATAGTGTACCTGTTAGTAGCACAAGTAGACTATCCAAGACTCATAAAATGGGGAAACTTCAATGACCCAAATGCATGGCCTCATATTGTCTATCCAAAAATTGTGAGATGGACAGATATGACTAAAGATAGCCCAGACTATAGAATAGTGAATGATGCCTTTATCTTCGCAGCCATCAGATCCATAGAGGGTGACTACATGAAGAGGCTACCAGAAGAAGCTACTACCAAAATAAGGGCCATAGGGGTGTACTATATAGAGTTTAGAAATTTCACATACAACTGAGTGGTAGGATCTACCCTGCACCCCAAGAAGCTACCAAGGTACCCCTCTGATTGGGTAGTCATCCTAGAAATGGCCAGGCAGCTTGCGAATGTATATGAACACATCAAACATATAAAGAAGCATTGCTGGTACTTCCCCATTTCCCTAGGCCCCTACACTCTCCAGGACATGAATATTTGTAAGTCATTGGCCTTTGAGTGGGACGAGTGCCCACTCCAACTATATAAGAGCATCCAGGCCTAATTTTACCCCATAGGCACATACATCCATTTTATTGGCAAGTTCTACATCCATGAGCCACACATTGAAGATCATTGGATGAATTGTGTGGATGACCATGAGGTAATAATTATGGATTACTATAGGATGTCCCTCACATTAGCATAAGAATACTTGAAGATCGATATTCCCCTGAAGGTTTGGGATAAAGATTCAGATAATGTGTTGGAGTCAATATATATAGTTGATAAAATATACAATTGGCCTATTCTGATTGCAGATATAGATAAAGAGGAAAATGACAAAATGGAATTCAAATCAAGGCATGTTTTTAGAATGACTGAGGCATGGATCAACAGGCCTTATCTGATGGATCTCATTCCTATAAAAACACTAATGGATCCACCCACAAAAGTAGATAAGAAATGTGGAGAGAGGTCCACAATACCCCAATACAAGAAAGCCCCACCTCAGAAGTCAAGAATAGTGTATGGGCATGAACATGCAATGGAATATGGTTCTAATTTTAGGCACAAGCCATGATTGGAAACTTTACAAGAGGAGATGGAAGAGGAAGATGTAACCTTGGTGAAAAGGACAAGATCTTAGGAAGCCTCTCTGAGGAAGAAGGATATCACAAGGAAGTAGGCAGAGGCTCCTAAAGAGCATGATAATCCAATGGATACCCTAGGCTTGGATGAGTTCCTTATGTTTGATTTTGAAGGCCTAGAGGGTTTTGTAGATCAGGGGTAGGATACACCCAACTCAATGAAAGGAATGGACTTGGGAACACAAGCACCTATCTAGCCTCAAGTAATCCTTACTCCACCTCCTTCCCAATTCACAAAACCCACACTAAATGATCCTATCACAGGAGTGAAATCTAGCACTAACTAGGGGCCAAAAACTCAAGATGTTGGCGCTACCCAGAGCATAGCAGAGAGTAAAAAAATATGAGAGAGTTCAACGTCAAATTCACCACCTCACATTCAAACTCCACCAACCTCTCTCCCACCTCCCATTTCTACTCCACCACCTTCTCTCCCAACTCCAACGCCAATCCTGCCTCCTTCTACTTCTACTCTCCCACCTCCCATCCTAACTCCTTCTACTCCTACTCTGCCACCTATAATGCCCATGCTAACTCCACTACCATCCATTCCTTTTCCTTATTTTATCCTGACTCCCCAAGCATCGGTAAGCTCAAAAGCTACATCTCCTTTCAAAATCACACTGGAAGTCATGATAGGCCTTAATGCGGAAATAACAATTAGTTCTTCCGGTGATGAAGGCCAAGATAAAGGTGAATAGGAGGCTATAGTGGAAGAATAGAAGAGAGAGGAAGGGAGACACGAAGGAGAAATATAAGAAGGAGAATCTAGAGAGGAAGGAAAACATAAGGAAGAGGTAGAGGAGGGGGTGACTCCTGGATCACAAAGCTTTTCTTCAGTCCTTCACATCACCCCATATGATGTAGTTACAACCTTTAGTAAGCCTAATTGGTTCACTAAATAGATTCAGCCATGGAGAAGAAATTACATAGATGAAGAAGAAGGAGAAGACACAAATATGGAATTTATAGGGAAAAAATTCCATCAAGAAGAGGCTAATATACCAGAAAGGACCATATCCTATGTCACTCAAGACACCAGGGGTCATTGGAAGGCACATGTAGTGGTTCCTTCTACTAGCACCTCTCAAACCCAAGTCACCCTAAAAGACTATACATTCGAAGAGGTGGATCTAGGGGAACCAACCAGGGAGGGAAGTAAGACCCTGGAAGCTCTAGGTTTCAATCATGCTCTAGATTTTATGAGAAAAGATGAAGAAACCATCAAGTCTTTGATAGAGTAGAATGAGGATCTTAAGAAATTTATTCATAATATGGTGGGTCCCATTGACCCAAGTTTTGCAGAGGCCTCATTACAGGCCGTACTAGAGAAGAGAGGTACTCTAGAATTGCCAGAAGGTATGACCCCCTCTTTCATTCATGAAAGTACTGATTGGAAGAGTGATTTTGAACAGTTTGGAGAAAGGGTTATCGAACTAGTTTTTAGGCCTTTTAGAGTCATTCTGATAGAAACCACAATGTTGATAAAAATAATTGAGAGTGATGAGGGATTAGGTTCTGAAATGACCAAATAGAAAACCGCCCTTCAATACCTCAAGATTATCACTAAGCAATGCTTCCAAATTATGGTCAAGATATATGAAGGTGAAGATCTAGAACACTTCAAAACATGGATTAAAAGTATAGCCAAAAAAATTAAGGTTTGCAAAAAGTTCCTAGACCGCATATGACAAAAGTATAAGGAAATTATGGAGTGGGTAAAAGAAATAGATAACTTTTTCATATGTATTGGCTTAGAACTATATCAAGACCAATATAAACAAATTCTACACCCAACCAAAGAGGTGATACAACAATTCAAAGACATTGTGGCAAGTGTTAGCACCAAATAAGGCCTACACCATCTGTTCTATTCCAAGGAGGACATGCAAAGGATATCTGATCATGAAGAAGAGATCAAGTTTTGTGCTTCTAAATTGACCATTTTCAGAGAGAAGAAAGAAATAATGAATTAACAAAGTGAAGATGAAGGAAATAAACTATGAGGAGGTACAAGAAATAGTGCAGAGGCTGAGATCTTCTCATCTAGAGGTGTTCTCAAGCTAATTACTCAAATCTAGACTCAACCATTTTTGAGAGATGCAAATTTTCCAGACTTAGCCATTTTTCCTTAAGGCCACCTTTTCATCCTTTTGGCCTTTTGGCTTCCTTGGATTTTCAAAATTTTGGCCTTCTCAACATTTTGGCCTTTCAACCTCCCAAATGCCAAAATTTTAGGGGACTTAAGTTTTGATTCCACACTTGGTCAAATTTGCACTTGGCAAATTTCGGTGCAGAAGTGAGGGTCTAAATTCTGAGCCATTCTAGTGTGATCACTTTTTTGCACAAAAATAGAACTTCAGATTAGATGGATCCATAACTAGAGTTTTTTTGGCAAGGAATAATGGTCCTCTATCAGTTTCCAACTTGAAGAGAACCACATATGAAGATTCCAAGGGAGAACTCAGAGATCAATAAGAAGACTCCAGTTGCATGCAATGAAACTCCAACTTCTCTCTCTTTTTTCTTAACGAGTTTGATCCCTTTTGCATGGGAAAAATGATTGTAAATGGATTAAATATCCATGCAAGTTGTTTAGTATTAGTTTAGCATTAGATTTCTTTATTAAAGCTTTAGTTTTAGTTTTTTTTCAAGGTTTTTAGAGTCTCTAATGCCCTAGTTTCAACATTTAGTGTTTGTAGATCAGAACTCTATATATTGTAATCAAGACAATGTATTATGGTCATATTCATGATGCAATAAAGATATACAATTGGTGCTTCATTCATGGTGTGATATTTTCTGCTATCTATGTGAAATTGATGAATGTGTGTATGCTTATTCATTCTTTTCAAAGAGCCAACTATTTTATTGTGTTTCAAATCCACATTTCTTTAGTTGGAGTTTGTTGTTGTTCATCTACCTTGTTGTGATGAATGTATGGGAAAGATCATCTTTGGGCTCTATGATAAATCCATCTTGTGTGTGCACACATCTTGGTGCCTTCATGATTTGATAGATTTTGAAAATCTTGCACGAGTGAATATGTTTTTTCTCCAATTGATTGCATCCATTGGGTATATAATTGTGATATGGTCTGATTTATATCCGATGGGTTTGTTCCAAATCTCTCCATCATTGTATTTTCAAGGAAGGATCAACAATGGTTCATGTCCATTAGGATTTCATTTTCAGCAATTTAATTCATTCTTGTAACCCTACTCATTTAAATTTCTGTCATAAATCTGAAAGCAATCAAAATCATCTTTAGTTTAAGCACAAATTTTCATCCTTAGTTAAATACAATATTTGATAAATTGGAAAATACAAAAAAGCACTAAAGTTCTTTTACAGTTTGACGTCTTGAAAGTATCGGCAAAGGCCTCCTCATGAACATTCACATTTATCTTCAATTGAGTTACCAAGCACGTTGTACCACGACCCTAGAGAACCTTGGGAATAACTTCATTATTCTTTCAAGAGAGGAAATTGAATCTCGAGATCCTAGCAATTGACTTGTGTAAAAACAACACTCCACAGTGATGTGGATGAAGATTTTAATGAAGAATGGATGAAATTTAGAAGACAAATGAGGGATATGTGAAGACAAGGGGATAATTAAGGGGTGGTTGGTTTTGGATGAAGGGGAAGGTCAATTAGATTAGGATTGGATATAGTGATATGAGGTTGAAAAGTGGACTGATATGAAGAATGATGATGTGATTAGGTTGGATGGAAGATGAATGATTAGATTGGATTAAGAAAGTGGATATTGATGTGGATTATGAAGAATGATTAGGATGAGTATGATTAGAAAATGATGATTAGATGAGGATTAGGACTTTGATTGAGTGATTAGGAATATGATGAAATGATTATGATGCTTAAGATAAGATTGATGATTTAGAAGAAGTGATAAGGATGATTAGGAAGAATATGGATGACTGAGAAGAAGTAATTAGGATGAAGGAAATGATGAGGAAGGAAGGTACTTAGGAATAGTATGGATGATTAAGATGAATATGAATGATTTGGATTAAGTGATTAGGATGATTAAGATATGAGGAATGCTTAGGATAATTAGGAATAATGTGGATGATTAGGATGATTAAGATAGAATGAAAGATGGTTATGATGATTAAGAAGAATATGGATGACTTAGAAGAAGTGATTAGGATGATTAAGAAGAATATGGATGGCTTAGAAGAAGTGATTAGGATGAAGAAGGAAGATATTTAGAATGATTATGGATGATGATTAAGATGAAGGATGATTAAGATTATTACTTGGGTGATTAAGAAGAATATGATGAAAATGCTAGAGCGATTAGGATGATTAAATCTAAAGATTGATTAGGATGTAGATTTTGATTAAGGATGATTAGAAGAATATGGATGGTTGGATTGGATTAGGGAGATGATTAAGGATGTGATGACTATGATGGATAATTGAAATGATTAAGAAGGTTGATTAGGATGAAAGGGATGATGATGAGAGAAGATAATGAGGATGATTAAGAGATGAAGAGGAAGGATGATTAGGTCATAGAGTAATGATTAAGGATGTAGAAGAATGATTTAGATGATTGAATTGGATTAGGTAGGGGATTAGAAATGTTGTGTATGAATAGAGGGTAGTAATTAGAATGATTAAGGATGATTGGGATTAGAGGAATGGTTTGAATGATTAAGAAGATGATTAGGATAAGATGGATGAGGATGATGAAGAATTTGATAGATAGGAGAAGTGATGTAGAGATGATATGGAGATCTTGACTAGAATTAAACAAGAATGTTTTTGTTTTTGTTTTTGTTTTTGAGATTTTTTTGAGTTTTTGAGCTTTTTATTTTTTTTTCATTTTTATGTTTTATGATGTTTTTGAGTTTTCAAACTTTATGATTTATTTTAGTTTTTTGAAATTTTATGATGTTTTTGGATTTTTGAAGTTTTAAACATGCAAAATATACAATGAAACTATCCAAAAACAAGATTTCTAAGGACTAAATTTGGATGGTGTGTCCCCTTTTGGCTACAAATGGGGAAGGTTTTAAACAATCAAGCACATCAAACACACCAACATCCCTATTGAGGTTTCAACTAGGATTTACAACCTCAACTAAGGGAATGTACTTAATATACACAAGGTAAGTGAGACCCAAATCCATAGATGAAAGAGAATAATGCCACACAATTGGGAGGAGACAGTAACCCAAATCTCCACCTCACTTCCCAAAGGTATAAATTTCTTTGGGGCTAAGCCAAGAGTGACAAGATTCTTCTTCCAAGAGAGGTGTCTTTGGATTCACCTCTCAATATTTATACTCCACCAGAATATATGAGTTGAGGTATTCCCTTGAGGTGATAAAATCCCCAAGAAGATCTCCTAGAAAAAGAAAATAAGACCACATATTTCTTGTGCACTCAAGGTCACCCGAAGGTACGAGAGGAGAGAATACGTACATGATCTTGCAGTTTAAAAGACACTTGTTTTTAAATTCCAAACCCAAATGTGTAGGTAAATTTTAAGCCCAATTTGCAAAATGTGTGGAAAACACTTCAAACAGATTATCTAAATAAAAAATTATTACAAAATCAAATTCCTTCCACTTTTTTGATAATTTTTTTTTAAAAATTAACTGAAAAATGCTTTCATATGCAAAAGTTATGAGCATTTGAAGCTTAAAAAGAAGGGGAAAATTTGAATGTGTGCACCTAATTTTCAAAAAGGTATAAAAGGCTCGAATCAGCTTTGTGATTCTTTTCAAATCGTCAAAATCAGAGTTGTTTTACAAAAGTTATGACTGTTTTCATGAAACAACTCCTTTATGGATTGGAAGGAAACGATGACTAAGTCTAAGCCCTCTAGGTCCCATGTGACCATAGGCTGAAGAAAAGGGGACTGAATATTTAGTAGCACCCCTGGTTTCCCATATGACTAGGGGCTGAATACTGTAAAAATTTAAAACAAGTTAAAAACTTATTAAAAAGAAAAGTTAATAACTTTTTGCAAAAAGAAAAAATTATAAGAAATTTGAAATTTTCAATAAATAAATAAACCCCAGTTTTGTTTTGGTTTCGGGCGGCGGTTTGTGGGAAGACAGCCCACGTGACTGTGTTCACACAGTCCACACAGACTGTGGAACATAGTCGCGTGGTCTGTGTAACACAGTCCGCCTGCGGACCGTATATACACATGCAGCAGGGAATGTGTTTTGTTTATTTTTTTTTTTTACGTACATATTAAATATGCATAAATATATATAAAGATTAGATATATATATTTATATATATTAATAATATATATATATATAGATAAGTGTATTTTAATTTTTTATTAAATATATATATTTATATTTATATATATACAAATATATATATACTAAAAGATATAAAAACAGGAAATATAGAGTGATATGTCAAAAATCTTCTCTTGGTTGCTCCAAGCACTATAGTGGAGCTATTTTTGTGATTTGTGTCTCCTTGTGAAACTTGATCTCCAAATACAAGCTTTCAAACCTACAAGCTCAAAAACTCAAGAAACACTCAAAAATACATATTAGAAGGTTAGTATGAAAAATGACCCATGAAGTGGGTCCCACCGGGCGTGCCAAAATGTAATGCATAAAAATGTAATAAAAGAAAAAAATTAAAAGAATTAAGCTTATCCTAACATAATCCATGCATACCTCAAAACATTGAAGCTAAACATGCATATAATTAAATGGAAATGATAAAAAACACTAAACTACTCAATAATATGCAAACCTCCAAGTAGATGAAGATAGTTGTTGACTTGTTGGGATGTGGTTTCTCACAATCCTGCAACATAACAATGTGATGAAAGTGGTTGCTTGAGATGAGGAGAGGGCTCTTCTTTTATAGATTTTTGAGGAAGATGGACAGTAGAGATTCACAGTTGGATGGAGGGAAAGGATTCTTTAGGATCAATGATGTGGCCATGAGGTGGAGGCCAATTAGATTAGGTTTTTGACCATTCAAAGGGGGAAATATGATCACACATGTGTGATAAACCTTTCAATGTGATGGGTCAATGAAAAGGTGTAATAAGGTGTAAGAGGATGTAACAGGGTGAGAAGACCAAAGTTGCTCACACATGTGTGAGAAACTTGAGAAAGTGATGGCTCAATGACAAAGGTCAAAAGGTAGAGGAGGGTGAGAAGACAAAAGTTTCTTACACATGTGTGAGAAACTTGAAAAAGTGATGGCTCAAGGTTGAGTTCACATGTGTGTAAGAGTCACATGTGACTTGGGTTGTGTAAGAGTAACATGTGACTTGGATTTTCTAATCCCTTGATTAGGATTATGCAAATGATTAGGGAGTGATAAGGTGGGAGATTAGGATTAATTAGTGTCAAGTGGATTAGAAGGATGGGTTAGGTTAGGGTAGTGAGATTAGGTGAGGGTTAAAGTTAGGAGCCATGTGCTCAAATACAATTAAATGTAATATTTAATTCCAAGAGGGAGAAAAGGGAAATAAGCTAGGTTAGTTTAATTAATTCAGGAATTAACTAAACTTTAGAGAAATGAGAATTATAATTAAATAAATGGGAATTTATTTAATTAAAGGTGAGATAAGGATAATGTAATTAAATAAATGCAGATTTATTTAATTAGGGATAAAGGTTAACAAAAGATTAAATAAATAACAAATATTCATTTAATCGGCTAGGATAAGGGTAATGGACAAATTTTGGTGTCTATAGTTTGTCCATGATAAGCTTGTACCTATCTCCCGTGTTCTTCAAATTTTTTTCCCATGAATCTTGCAATGCCTTCAAACCAATCATATGTTCATTTAAGTCAGAAGCGAGTGCTTCCAGACTATCCACAACACTTAACTCTGGTGTTTGTACTATTTTCTTTACTATTGTAACATTTGACTGAATTATATCAATGTGTGGTGTAATGATACCTTGCAATTCCAAAATATGCATGTGTAGGCTTTCTCACTCTATTGTTAACTCTTGACCTTTGGAAATAATCTCCCTTAGTTTCGCTGAATGATCCATAAAATTTGTCCCTGGTTGTCGATTACCAATATGAGATACTAACTCTTGTTGATTACCTTTAATATTATCGTCGATATGTCCTGCAAAATCTGTAAAATTATATAACTTGGTGTACATTTTTGTAGCTTTGGTCAAAATTTCCTATAATATGTCTATTACCTTTGAGAACTCAACTTTCAAAATTGAAAACTTTGTTAACAATTGACACACAATATTATCTTCAGGTTTCGTCATCGCATTACAGGTAAGTCTATCCTCCAAATCCTTACCTGATCGACTCATTTCATCTATGTAGGCTTTCAAATGATAAACTGGAAAATCTTCTTCATCTACAGTTACATCTGTTATAAGATCTTGATTTGTTGTTTCTTTTCCTTTGTTATCTTCATCTTTGACTTATCGATTAATTTTGTCTTGCTAGTACCAACAGTTTTGTGCTATATGTCCATACTTATGATAAATGTAACATACCATTCTAGTTGATCTCCATGGTCTAGAATTTCTTCTTGGATTTCTCATTCTATAGTGTTCATATTTATATCCATATTTATTTCATGTGTAATAGTAACCTGTAAATCTTCCTTCTGATGGTGTGCTATTAGGTCTTGATATGCATTCTTTTGCCTGATGTCCAAACTTATTGCAATGGTAGAAATGTCCATGAAAGTGTGTACCTTTGACTGATATGCTTCTACAAACATTTTATGTGTGATGACTTTTTCCACAATTGTAGCATGTAGGTTTCTTATCATGTGTAGGGATAGGATCCTTTGGCTCTTGTGATTGAATCTCAGTTACCAATGTTGATGAAAAAGCTTAGCATAATGCCAATAATTTCTAACAATCTTCTCAATTATTTCAAACAATCTTCTCATTTGGCATTGATGGAAAAAAATTTGTCATATGTCATATGTCCTATACTATACCGATATACTTCTTCTATCTACTACTTCCCCTTTCTTCTACTTCCTTTTTTTTCTACTTCCCCTTTCTGTTATTACTACTACTTCCCATTTTTTACTCTCAATACCAAATGATATTTGTGAGTGGCATACCATTATGTAGGTGCTTATAGTATTTCCATGATAAGCTTGTACCTATCTCCTATGTTCTTCAAAATTGTTTCCCATGAATCTTGCAATGCCTTCAAACCAATCATATGTCCATTTAAGTATGAAGCAAGTGCTTCAAGAATGTCCATGACACTTAACTCTTGTGTTTTCACTATTTTCACTGCTATTGTAACACTTTCCTTAATTATATCAATGTGTGGTGTAATGATACCTTGCAATTCCAAAATCTGCATGTGTAGGCTTCTCGCTCTGTTGTTAACTCTTGATCTTTGGAAATAATCTCCCTTAGTTTCACTGAATGATCCATTAAATTTGTGGCTGGCTGTAGATTACTGATATCAGATACTAAATCTTGTTGATTAACTTTAATATTATTGTTGATATCTCCTGCAAAACATGCAAAATTACACAACTTGGTGTACATTTTTGTAGCTTTGGTAAAAATTTCCTATAATGTCTATTACCTTTGATAACTCAACTTTCAAAACTGCAATCTTTGTTAACAATTGTTGAAAAAAACTATCTTCAAGTTTCTTCGTCACATTACCAGTAAGTCTATGCTCCAAATCCTTACCTGATTGAGTGATTTCATCTATGTATACTTTCAATTGATAAAATGATAACTCTTCTTCATCTATAGTTATGTTTGGCATTAAATCTTGATTTATTGTTTCTTTTTCTTTGTTATCTTCATCTCTGACTTGTCGGTTATTTCTGTCTTGCTGGTACCAACTATTTTCTGCTATATGTCCATACTTATGAAAAATGTAATATACTATTCCAATTGATATACATGGTCTAGAATTTCTTCTTTTATTTATCATTCTATAGTGTTCAAATTTATGTCCATATTTATTGCATGTGTAATAGTGACCCACAAAGCTTCCTTCTGATGATGTGCTATTAGGTCTTGATCTTCATTTTTTTTCTTGATTCCAAACTTATTACAATTGTAGCAATGTCCATGAATGTGTGTAGCTTTGACTGATCTACTTCTACAAACATATGATGTGTGACCAAACTTTCCATAGTTGTAGCATGTAGGTTCCTTATCATGTGTACAGAAAGCTCCTTTGGCTCTTGTGATTGATTCTCAATTACCGATGTTGATGATCCATCAATTTAAAATTTTCTGTCACTGATATAATCTATGCCAGTTTTATCTCTTGTTCTTTTTCAGTTCTTCAATTGTTCACCCACCTTCTGCATTCTTTTCTCAAACTTAGTGAGTTTTTCATTAACCTCTTTCTCAAATTTCAGATTGTTCTTCAAGTCTTCAACTTCCTTTCTTAGATTTTCATTCTCGGTAAGTATCTATTTTTTTTCTTCACTTGTAGTGCTCAAAAATTCATTTAGTGTGATGTTCTCATCTTGTAACCTCTGAATAATGGCATCATTGTCTCTGATATATTTTTTAAGATTTTATTTTCTAGTTTCAAGTTCTTTTTGGGTATCTTCTGCTGTTTGCATCATTTGCAATACTTTAGTCATCCTTAGGGCTTGACTTTCAAGTTCCTTTTGGGCTTCAGTTAGATAATCTTCTGGGAAAGTGTTCCTTTCCATCAATTCTTCAACTGTTGCATAAGCTTCTTTAGTATTTGTACTATTTTCTAATAGTTCTTCAATATTATCCAGTGTTATCTGCAACTTTTTTGACAGTTCCTTTCTTTTGGTGAAAGAGTGTCTCAATTTCCTCTTTAGATCTTCAACTTGTTCCAAGGCTTCATCTAATGCTTCTTCCATTTGCCTCTCTCTCTCTCTCTCTCTCTCTCTCTCTCATGCCTTTCCATATTCCAAGATCTACTCTCAAGCTATTAAACTTCCCTCTACAGAACTAAGCTCTGATACCAATTGTTAATTGGCAAGATTAGGCACTGAGAGGGGGGGTGAATCAATACTAACAAACTTCTATTACTCTTTCAATTCAAACAATTAACCATCAACCAATAATAAAATTAACCGATAGTGTCCACAATATAATTGATATGTTGTAACTTAAAATCATAAAATAAATAAAGTAATTCCAAATCAGATCCATACATCCATAACACATATATTTTGGTTACGCAAAAACCCTTGGTCAGAGGGAAATATTGCGGTGGGGATGGCACCCAAAGCTCTTCCCTGCAAATAATTTTTTTTGCCTATTGGGGATACAATATGTCACCTTCTAAGAGACTCACCCGATTAGGAGTGATTGATACATTTTTAAGTGTATCTTTAGTCTTGTTAGGACTGTATACAAGGAAATGTTCAGCTTGCAATCATCAACTAAAACATCAAAATATTAGAGTGTTAGCATGTAAAGATTCAAACAACATGAAACAAGCATGAAAACATCAAAATAATCCTCATATCATCGGATAGATCTAGAAACAAGTGCACCCAAGAGGCTTGTTTGATTTGTTTTCTTATGGAGGCATGAATGTGCTCTCTCAAACACAATATTCAAAATCACCAAGTGAAATGCTAAGATGAATGCAAGATTGATGGATGGAGGAAGGATTCAAGAACTAATATGGAACAACTAGTCTGAAAGCTTCTCCAAATGATTAAGGTACCATGGATGCAATACAAAGAAAGATTGAAACTAAGATTGATTTACCAAATTGATCCAAACATGTAATATCTAAGCATTTTAAGCATGAAAACATGGAACTAGCAATGAAAATCTAAAGCAATTCTATCATAATAACAATGAAATAACAAGATGAGAGATGAAATGCAAGAGACGAAGGCCTCTTTTAATAGATTTGTGATGAGAATGGACGGTTGAGATTAAGAGGTGGAAGAGAGATGAGTGATTAGGATTGAGGGTTAGGTTGGAAAATTCAAAGGGGATTGTGCACATGATTAGAGGTAAATTACCTTTTAATCAAGGTTAGAGGATTTATTAGCAAGAGGTGGGATTTGAAAGGGATAAAGTGATTTAAATAAAGTGTTTTTATTTTAATCAAGCTTAGAGGAATTTTTCTTCTTTTTTTTTTGATCGGTAAAAGGCCGAAGCCGAATAATTTTATTAATTTATAAATTTTACATAAAAGTTTCTCCATTCCTGCGGGCACTAGTAGGAAAGAATGGAGAAGAAAACCTCCAATCTTGCCCAGGACCAAAGTCCATAATATAGAATACATTGACTATAATAATGAGGGCATTCACTCATTTACAAATAAATGATCTGCCTTATTACAAATTTTACATAAGGATTTGAACAAATCCTTGTTTACATAAGCTTGGGCACAAGTGAGACGGTCTGAGAATTTCAACAATGTCTTGATAAGGCTAAGGTGAAAACCCTTAATGTTGGATCCTTGTCTCGGTCTCCTATTTGGAAACATTGCTTTACCTGCAACAAAACTGCTTGCCAAATCTTTCTATAGCTAATAAAATATTTGTTAGCTTGAAATATTTTCTTACAAAAGTGACATTGTGTATCAAATTAGCTTAGCCTTCTAATAATCCATTATTACCCATAAAAGATGGAAGGGAAAGGAGAAGGAGAGAAAGGTTATAACAATACTACACACAGACCATTTAGCTTGGAAGATAAAATTTCACTATAAAATTTTATATAATATATATATATATATATATATATATATATCTGTGTGTGTGTGTGTGTGTGTGTGTGTGTGTGTGTGTGTGTGTGTGTGTGTGTGTGTGTGTGTGTGTATATAGGGAAAATAGAGATCTATATGTCTGATAAAATACATATATGTATATATATGTAAGTATACATATAGATACATATACATATATCAAACTCAATTCTTTAATGTCTTCTCTCATTCTAAGATGTCAGCATATAAATTTCCAGATTTCGTGAAAAGAGTTTGAGTTTGAGAGACTAAGCTAGCCTACTGTGGTTTTAACATCGACAGTTAATTTTCTAAAAATATTTTAAGAAAAACTATTCTTGCATATTATACTGTAACTGAAGAAATGTAAATATATCACAATTTTTAGTTTAAGGCCGAATCCAATATGACCCGTTGCAATAATACTTTCAAACCAATCATAAAACATTTAACTTTATATCAACTGAAGGAAACTGTTCAAGAACAATCGAATTACATTTTGGATGTAGAGAACATAAGAAGAAACACAATACTCTCTTTTGGAGACAAAAGGATCCTCGACATTCTTAAAAGGGCGGGTTAATGTTCATCTTCCCCTTCCCTGGATACTCCACTAGACGGGCCTACCAATCTTTGTCTCTTAATTTTGTTGTGATGACCTTCATCCATCCCTACATTAATCATATCTTTAGAATCTGAGTCATCAAAGCAATTTCTATCCATTTCTCCTACCTCGTCGTTATGCCAGTAGGAAAAGAACCAATTTTCCTCATTGGGGATTCTCAAGTGCATAAAGGTCATTAGGAATTCTAGATTCCTCTGAATCACTAGTTGTCTAGATAGGAAGGCCTGAAAGTTTTTGACAACCATAATAGGGATGGTCGGAGCAGGCCTGCCATCGATAGCTCGTATATCATAAAATCTTGGCATAGTGATAGTACAATCTGGCTACAGGACTTTGTCAATATTACCTAGGTATTTCCTTTTGAAAATCTGAAAACAAAGTTTGCCAATATCCACTATTCTAGGATCCAGATAAATAGTCAAAGCTATAAACATAGCTGGAATCTCTGAGTTCACCCTATATCTATCCAAGTTAGAAAGAAATTCTCTGCCTAATATTCTATAAACAACTCTCAAGACAATAGATTGGGAGTTCAAAAGTACGGATTTAAGTCTCTTCATGGTTATCTCTCATCGAAAGCTATCTGATGTTTAGTGCAAGTTAGTTTGATTGGAGTAGTCATATTTCCACTAAACTTCAGATAGTCAGGAAGCCAACACCGAAAGACAAGAAGAGAAGAGAAACCGAGCCAAACATATAGTGAAGATTAACTTGGGATATGAAGAGATGAGTTTGGAAATGGAAAGCCCCCATCAAGGTGCCATATGGATTACTCAAAGACGCTAGCTACGTAAGGAATTTGAAACAAAAAGGTAAAGAAGATGAAATGAAAGGATGGAGCTCAAGGGAGGGAGGGCACAAAATAGAAAAGCTTAAAGTATGTGGATACTACAATAATCATACTAATCTGGAGAATCAAAGAAAACTGTAATTTGAATTTTTAAACACCTACCCTACAGAAATTGTACAAACAGAACAAATTATAGATATATATCAGTATTCCTTTGTTTATATATATATATATATATATACACACACACACACATTTGTTTGTGTTCATATGTATAAAATTAAATATATGTGAGCTTTATTTATCCACTAAATCCATTGAATATAAGGCACTAACGCCAGACTAGCCCAGTAATTCTATAGGAAACAGAAAAGGTTTTATCAATTTTTACCATAACTAATGATTCTATGCTCTTATGAGGAAACATCAATTTTTGCCTATATACCTCTGTTTAACTATAAGAGTATGCAAGTAAATATATAAATATATATAGATATTAATGTTTATA
>MU226828.1:304642-318986 GCA_018584345.1 Thuja plicata | reverse complement strand
TGAAGATATACTTTTACAACTGTATGCAAACCCTACAGTATATGATTATATCAATATAGATAACAATCTCTAATAATCTAAGTATATGTTTATCAAGATCTATGCTTATATTTTTACCTAAAATAATATATATTAAGGGATAAAAGTTAGAGGATGTACAAATGAACTAAATTTTGTTCATATTAAAATTGAAAGTATTTGACATATCAAACATATATGTTATAATTCCAGCTTCCATATTCATAATAATTTTGGGCACCACAATCAGTACAAATTTTTTTTTTAAAAGACAAGCTGGAATTTTTCAAATCGCAACAAAGGATATAATCCTAATTTAAACAGACTCATCCTTATTTCAACTAGCAAGATAATGCATGCTTACATTTATACGAGAATTTCATCTGAAAATTTTGTTGATCATAGTTTGAAAAGATTATTTAGCTAACCCTAGGTTGCTATAGTTTTACATTTTTCTATACATTCTCCTGCATCTATTTCTACTATTTTATTTCCTAATTGTTTCCATAGAATCATAATCCAAAATTTAGTCAAAATCACATTATTTTGCAGAAGAGTAGGTATTAGACATTAATAATTCACTGTTATATATATGTTACCTTACCTATCATAACATATTATAAAGTTTGGTTCATATAGAAAAGTATCATAATGTCCTCGTATTATACTTACGTTAACCTTCGACTGTGACTAACTATATATCCCTTATTATAACAAAACATGAATATCTACTTTATACAGTCCTTCTTCAGACTTACCCCTTTCTTTAGCTCTTATATAGTAAGTCACAGTTCCACTCCCCTTCATTCTTTTCAATGATGATGATAGCAGCTTCCTCTTCTGGATCCTTCAGCATTTTTGAGCATTTCAACACAGATGGGGCCATGATGCGGAAATCCTCGAGTTGCATATCGTCGATCAATTCTGGGATGTCGAAACCTTCCTCACGCCAATATTTTATGATCCTATCTTTACCCATTTCTTTATTCAACATCTGGAAAAACAAAAAGTCCACATTCCTCTACATCTCTGGCCAGTGAGCATCAAAGGCCCTCTCATCTTTAAAGGTGAGCATTGGAACTCATTTTTTATTAGGGATTTCCTTCACCAGAGCCACGTCCATCTACATTGCTGATTCTACATATGGAACCAAATGCTGGTTGTTGACACTATGTACCATATTCTCCAACCCACCAAGAATATCATCAATAAAGATAAGCTTTGTTACTTCCACAACCTCTTCTTTTTTGAAACCAGTGAAGATAGCTAGGGCAAGAAAGATGCCAACAATATTGTCGTTGATTCTGTAAGTGAAGGAATTATCAAAGTGATCTTCCCCCATACTCTTCTCAAGCGCCCTCCTTGCAGCCTCTAGAATAGGCTTTATAATTCTGTTCCATCTCTCGGGTTTGATGGCACCTCTAAACGCCATAGCCCGATTATCACTCATCTGGAAAGTTAAAAGCCTGGACTCCATTTACAGAGAGTTTAACTTTCCTGATAAATTACCTTGTAACTATTAATACTTCGGAATGCCTAGCTCAAGATATAATAAAGGTTACTGATTTCTTCTTCCATACTCTACCATGTCCTATGTCAGTCCCAAATCCCAAGTGGGATTACCATAATACCTCATAATTATCATAAAGATGACAGGTGGTTTTAAAATTTAGCGAAGGAAACTGATTAGATTGTATTAATCTTTCAAGCGTGCTAGCTGCATAAATCCAATCAGAAGATGAAGTGGCTCGAAGATGAGTTCCTGAGATAATAAATGTCATTAAACTCCAATGATGTGGTGATGAGGTATGCCTCTCATGTGAGATCATGAATTTAGTTGGCAATAATCTTTGTTTAAAACTTTGGATTTAAATCTCTATAGGGAACTCAAACCACATAATCTGATTAGAGGCAATTAATATTAAAATTATATTAGTAGCCACGGTGTTACATAGAAGTAAGGAGCCTGTTATCTTTCCATGAGAAAGAGACCATATTTATTTAAGTATGGATAATATTATGATAAGAAGTGTTTTGATTACTGTATTTCTTATGCGATAAATGAATCTTCTTATAACTTAGGATAAACGCAGAACCTGAAATTGGGTATACTATAGGGAAAAACATCCGAGGATAAAGATATGTATATACCCACGTACCTAACTACATTCCCATATAAGCACATATATACATATTTATGATCAACATATCTGTGCTCATATGTACATACATATATTCTTATATGTTAATGTACCTATGTATTTACCCATATACATATTTTTATAGCAGACTAGGGTATTATTTAATCCGTGACAGGTTAAGGGAATGGTGAAAGGATATTAGGTAAGGCATTGCAATGACACCTCAACTGGGGTTACTTAAATATTTTTGAAGGGGGAGTATTAAGTGATTTATATTGATTAATATGTTATATTAGAGATTTCTTATAGAATTAATCTTTAGATAAGTTAATAATAATACCCTAACCTATATGATGATAACTACTTAAGGGTTCTAATTTTGGGTGGTGGCACCTCTGGAGGGGAGAAAAAACTCCCTTCGCTCCAAGATTGGAAAATTTCCTTATAGATATGGTTCATTGTGATCTTGGAGAGTTCTTACTTAGCATAATCTTTATGCTACAAGAGTTTAAATAACTAGCTTAAACCTCCTTTGCTGCTATAATGGTCATAAACCCTAGCATAAAATAGTTTTAAAGGGAGAAATGTCATGAAAACTGTAAAAGTATAATTTAAAAAGCATCTCAGCCTAAAATTAGATACCTATTTTATAATTTTAATTGTTTACCTATTGAAATCCATTTTATTTTGTTTACTTCTTTTGTTGAGGGTCTATTAGTTGTTCTTTTTGAAAATTTTCTATAGCCAGATTAGCTAATTCATCTGCCCAGTAGTTACCCTCTCTATAGATATGGTTAATCGTAATTTGTTCAAAGGAGTCGCATAATGACACTGCTGAAGAGAGAAAGGAGTCTAATCTCCAATTTAGAAGAGAACCTTTCCTAAGGGCATTAATAATAATAGCAGAGTCTCCTTCAATATCCAACCTTTTTATGCCTAATTTATGACAAAGAGATAAACCTTCCACTATAGCCTCAAGCTCAACCCTGTTATTTGTCTCCTTACCTATAAATTTACAAAATTGGGCTATTTCCACTCCTTTTGAGTCATGGATACTACATCCTATACCTGCTAGACTTGGATTACCACGGGATGCCCCAACAAATTAAGTTTGAACCACCCATCCTAGGGAGGAGACCAAGAACATGATCTCCGATTTTCTTGGTGTGGGCCCTCCCCATTACCTATGAAAGGGGGAATTTTAAGTCCAATCCATTTGTTCCTCATTCTTCCATCCCAATGTGTCATAATTACTCCCTTTTTATTACATTTCATAATTTTATTATTGGCCACTTCAATTATAGAGCTTTCAATTTTATTTATTAGACTAGGAACATCCATCTTGGAATCCTGAAAAATTCTCCTATTCATCTCTTTCCATAATTCCCAAATAATTATAGAAGGAGCTAGAGGCCATAAGAGAGAATAGATGGAGTCTTTATTAAGATGTGGCTAAGATACCAGAAGATCTGAGAACTGGTTAGGGAAGGCTGATTTCCAATTGAGTTTATCACAAAGCCAGTCCCATATTTTCCTTGAGAAGGAGCATTCCAGGAGTAAATGGTCCAAAGATTCTTCTTTTATTTCACACAAACAACACCTACTAGGGCCATTATACCCCATACATTGGAATCTCTTAGCAATCAAAATTCTCTTATTCCAAACTAACCAAGTAAAGAAACCTGCTTTAGGCATAGAGTAATTACCCCATAGTAGATTATAGGGAGGGGGGTCAGTTTGAATTATAGTTTTAGATCTGAGATGATAATAACCATCTTTAATTTTATATTGACCCATCTTATTCCCATACCATATAAATATATCCAATTGTTTTTTGAAAATTATTTTCCTAGATGCAAGAATTGATTTAAGTTTTTCAACTTCCAATCTAAGTAACAACAGACCATCCCATTCTTTCCATTTCCAACCCTCCTCAGAATTTTTATCAAAGGTTACATAATATCTTACCTTTGTACCCAAAGAAGATTCCATGATGTCTTTAGAAATGGACAAGTTTCCTAAATGACAAATAGCTGGGTGTCCCTCCCATGAATCTGTCCAGAATAAAGCATCTTCACCCAGACCAATATTCCAAGTGATCTTATCTTGAATTATCGATTTATAGTCCAACATAAAATTCCATATTCTTGAACCTCTAGGGGGATTAGATTCTCTTAAAATATTAATAGGATATGGTTGGTTTAAATATTTGTGTGAAAGTATCTTAACCCATTTGAGGGTGGGTGAGTTGATCATTTTCCACACAAGTTTAGCCCCAAAAGCTTTACTTTGAAACTTAAGGTTTCTGAGTCCCACACCTCCTTCATGTTTAGGCCTACATACCTTATCCCATGCTATGAGGGCAGTTTTCTATTTTTCCGCTGTTCATTGCCAGAAGAATGATCTGAAAATCCTATTAAGTTCATTACGCTATTTAGCTAGTATATCAACACAAGCTAATTGGTAAAAAGGGATAGCTGAGAGAAAAGATTGAATTAGGATGGTTATCCCTACTGAGGACAACCATTTACCTTTCCATGAAGACATTTTTATTTTAATCTTCTCTATAGAGTAATTCCAACCAGTAACAGATCTAGAATCAAAATCCAAATATAATCCTAAATATTTGCAAGGAAGGGAGCCTTTTTTAAAATTTAAAAATTGACAAATATCATTTTCATGAGAGGTAACTGTATTAAAAAACAAGATTTCTGATTTTTCCATATTTATTTCCTGCCCAAAAATAGATGAAAACTTATCAAGAATGGCTTTAAATTCCCTCACCTCTCCGGCAGAGATTTCCCCATACAACATTGTATCATCTAAAAAATATTGATGGGTGATAGGATCAGTCCTACAATTAATTTGGATACCCTAAATAAGTTTATCTTCCCTAGCTTTACTAATATTTCACCCTAAGGCTTCTGCCATAATTATAAAGAGGAAAGGGGATATCAAATCTCCTTGATGAATGCCTCTAGAAATACCAAAAAAACCTTGAGGAGAACCATTGACCAAGATGGATAATTTAGGGGAAGAGATGCAAGTTCTTATTAGGTTTACCCATCTTTTATCAAAACCAAAGGCTAGCAGGCAGTTTGTTAAAAAAACCCAATCGACTTTGTCATATGCTTTTTCAATATCTAATTTAATCAGCATACTAGGTTTCTTGTTGTTTTTTACAGTGTATTGCTTCTTGGGTGATTATAATACCATCATAAATTGAGCATCCCAAAACAAAACCAGACTGTTCCTTGCTTATGATGTATGGGAGAATTTTTTGGAGTCTACCTGCCATAGTTTTAGAGATGAGTTTATATAAGGTATTACAGAGAGCAATAGGCCAAAATTCATTGAAAGTTTTCAAGTTTTCTTTTTTAGGGATAAGAGTTATGAAAGTGTTATTAACCTCTTTAAGTAGGTTCCCTGAATTCCTAATCCCATCTAATGCATCTGTTATCTCATCTCCCATGAAGTGCCAACATTTTTGAAAAAATAATGTTGGGAAGCCATCAGGTCCAGGAGATTTATCCAGGTTCATTTTATTTAGAGTGGCTTCTACTTCTTCTTTAGAGATTCTAGCCATCAATTTCTGGTTTTGTTCCTTAGAAATAATCTTTGGGATATTGTTTAGAATACAAGAATCTGAATTTGGCAGAGCATCCTTAACGTAAATCTCCTTGAAATACTCCATGGCTACCTTAGCTATATCATTTGGATCCTTGATCCAATTATTGTTGTTTCCTTTGATGGATGTTATCCTATTAATGCTTCTTTGTTGCTTGGTACTATTGTGAAAAAATTTAGTATTCTTATCTCCCTCTGCTAACCAGGTTTCCCTAGATTTCTGCCGCTAATAGATCTCTTCTTTAGCTAATACATCCTCGTATTTCTTCATAAGAAGTTTCTCTTCTTCATAAAGGGCCACATCCATCCCTTTTAACATTACCATATCATTTAAGGCTTTCATTTATGTTTCAAGGGACAATTTTGTCTGAAAAATATTGCCAAAGCTGTCTTTATTCCATGCTTTTAATCTCAGTTTGATGATTTTCAGTTTACTAACTATTTGATATAGCTTGGATCTCATAATAATAGTCTCCTCCCACCAATCCTTAATCATTTCTAAGAAAACTTCATTTTTTAACCACATCTGTTCAAATTTAAAAGGACAATTTTCTAGACTTTTATCTGTTATTTTTTTTAATTCTACCGGAAAGTGATCAGAACCTGAGAATGGAAGAACCTTTGCTGCTAATGTGAACTAAAGTAGAGACAAGTCTCCTTTAACAAAAAAATGATCTAATTTTTCAGCTATGGAGCTAAAACCTTTCCTTCTATTATTCCATGTGTAAAAATTGTCAATTGTAGCTATTCCATATAGCTGGTTTTTGTTAATCCAATCATTGAAGTTCATGGCAGCTT
Organism: Thuja plicata; assembly: GCA_018584345.1. Taxonomy (NCBI): domain Eukaryota; kingdom Viridiplantae; phylum Streptophyta; class Pinopsida; order Cupressales; family Cupressaceae; genus Thuja; species Thuja plicata. Next base: position 312,402 of record MU226828.1, on the reverse strand, counting down.
TCAATAGAAGGGCCGAGCCTCCCCTTTTTTCTAAAATATTTTTGATGGTATTAAAATCTCCTTTAATTATTACTATATCTTGACCAAATTCCCTAAGTTTTATTTCAATTTCATTCCATACTATTTCCTTATCTTTGCTTAAAATGGGACCATAGATACTAATGACATAGAGTTTAGTGTTTGATCTAAGACTGGACACCCTACCACAACACCAATTGGCATGTTCCTCTAAACCAGATAGAGAAATAGATCTGGAATCCTAGATAAATCCTACTCCTCTGGAGGCACCAGAGGCAGAAACTCCCCAAATTTCTCTAACCCCTAGTTTTTTGTTAAGTAACTTATATCTAGATTGGTCTAGTTTGGTTTCTAGTAATAAGAGAATATTTGGATGAAAATTTGAAATACAACGCAAGAGAATGTGCTATTTGTTAGGGGAATTTAAACCCCTAACATTCCATGTTAGGAAATTCATAATGACTTGGGAAGGAACTTCCCCTTCCCAGCATTAAAGATATCAGTTAATTTCACCTGGCCACTCGCAGCCCCAGCTAGGGATCGCAATTCTTTAAAAGATTTCCTCCCTCATTTACAGAGGATTTTTGCACAATCTGGATAATCCTTGCTAGGTAAAGAAGAATCTAGGCCTAGGGTTGGGATAATGTTCTCATTAAGTTTATCTTCTTCTTCAAGGAAGAATTTTAACTCTGCTTTTGTAAGAGGGGAGTCTTTCTCCAGACATTCCTTAATTAAGAGATGTCTTTGCTGATCAACTTCTTCCTCATCACAAATTTCATCCAGAAATCTATTCATCAATTCATTTATTAGACTTTCCCCTATATAATCTGAGATAATCCTTACTTCCTCCACAATCTTATTCATATCCTCAATTGTGTCTAAGGTTGGGTCAACTAAGGAATCATTAATTGGTGATAGGGTTACAGCAGCTGGAGAATAGGGAAAACTATATATTTCTCTTGGAATTATGCACCGTATGGAATCAAAATGAGAAGAGAGTGATTCCTTTGATTCCAAGTTGTCGTAGGTAACTACATCAATCTCAACATACAGACATGATATTGAAGGGGGAGGTGAGGTTGCAGGGAATATGCCACTTATTAAAATGGGATTGGATTCTATAGGAATATCTTCCCTTGATCCCAATAAGGACTCAGATGCTTGTGGTGATACAATCTCAGTATCTTCAAATACATTTTTTCCATTAGAAGGGGTTTGCCAAAATTTTAGATGTTTTTTTTCTTTTTGGGGTTTGATGAACTTATTGGGGTAGCTACCTCAGCTGGAGAAGACTCGGCCAAAAAAACCTTATTTACCTCTGTAAATGTTTTGATTGGCCTAACTTGATCCATTATACTTACACTTATTCTAACCTCTTCTATAGAAATGTCATCAGAATGAGAACTCACTTGAGGCGATCCAACTATCTGATTTCTTCCTAAAATTTCTATTGAAGTAAGAGGGACCGAATTCAGGGAAGGAGAAGCCTCATTTTTTGATTCAAAAGGGAGATGGATCTGACTGGTCAAAGAAAGTTGCTGGATAGTCCTAGTATTAGGAATCAAAACCTTTGTTTTAATTACAGACCCATGCAATTTGTCAAGAGGGGTCGTAACCAGATTTGGGACTAAACTGATTTTATCATTGTGATCAAGTGGGAGATGCAAGGAAAGGTACCCCGCATATCCCGGTGAGGCCATAGTAAAATTAGGGCTTCTAGGAGGTACTGTCAGAGCATCACCATAGAGGGACATATGGGAGATAGTAGGATTATTTTGCAATGAGGGCCTTCCATCATTAGAGTTATGTACCTCTAAGTCTGCTAAATTACTCACATTAACAGCCTCAATTCCATCTTTCCTCAAAGATTCATTGTATTCCTTTATGTTGATGTCTTTGTTATCTAGGTTAACATTAAGGGTCATCTTAGGGCAGGGGCATTTTCTCGAAGACAAATTTTCAAGAAAAAAACCACCAGTCTCCAAATTAAATTTGACTGTGACTAGAGGGTCAGCTAGCAGTGGTCTAGATATAGTTTTCGATAATCTTGGAGGAGAGAAAAATTGGGGGTAAATAAAGTAACTACCTTGGCTAGATTTTAATTCAAGAGAGTCTAGGTTTGAAACAAAGTTATCTATACTAATAGCAACTTTAACACATGAATTATCTAGGAAAGAATGATCTAAATCCATGAAATTTCCTAGTTTACTAGCTATATCCTTAATGATTTGGCTATGGAGAAATTCCACTGGGAGATTTGGAAGGGAGAACCATCAAATTATTTTTAAATTACTAACTTCCATGGGGTCAAAATTAGGGCACCAGTTTAGAAATAAGAAACCATAATTACGAAAGTCTGGACATCTACCCTCTAAAAAAGTATTTTTTAAATCTAAGTCCTTGCATTCAATAAATAGGAAATCATTTTTTAGAAGCGTTATACTTACCTGATTCTGGAAACATTCTGAAAATGATTTAGCAATACAAGACAAAGACCAGCCATCACCAAGCCATCTTGCAAAGACTCCATATTTTGCACAATGTTTAGACATTCCATCAGCGAAAATAGGGTTAATTACTACTTGCTTGCACAGATTTTGTATGGGACGATAATGCGGTGGATTATCTTCAATGTGATGCAACCTAGGTTCCGAGGAAACATTCAGCTTTGATCATAATTTGGTCAAATCTAGGTTATTTACCTGCAAGAAGAAGCCATGCTATCTTTTATGTGGTGGTGTATAGATGCCATTACTATTCCCAAGCCTAGCTCTCTTCTTGAGGGTTGCTATCATCTTTTTTTCCCCATCGAAAGGCAGAGGTTTTTCCAGATGTGGTCATCAGTGTGAAGGAGTGTAGGTTTCAATTGAAACCATAGGAGAGGGCAACATTGGAAGATTTTTAACCCTACTTTGGGTCTCAGATCGCTTACTAACCTCTTTAAATACTGCATTATCATTAACCATGCAAGGATTGAGGATAGAGCCTTGGGGCAGTGAGAATGGAGTATCCCTCGGACAAAGTAGATGACTGAAACTATTCTAGAGGGGAATGCTAAAAGCAGAATTGTGGGCACAGAAAATCGGGGACTGAGCCTTTTTCTTGAAGTTTTTTTCCCTTTTTGTGTTTTGCCTTGATGCTGGAATCCAAGGGTTTACATCGACTGGGATGGAAAACTCCCATGGAGAAGCCCTAGGGAGAATCCTAGGGGAAGACTATCCAACAAAATCTCCATTTGAAACCTGATAGTTTGCGATACCTGAAGCATATTTGGTATTATTGAAAATATAGATCTGCTTCTCCAATTTTTTGATCGTCCAGATGCGCAAGTTTTTACAGAGCAGAGCCATTTCACAATTGAATTAACCTTTTGATTACATAAGCTTAGAGTAATTTTAGGATTGTAGAGGGATTTTTAATAAATATCAATTTATTAAAAGGGGTTTTTTTGAGGGAAATGTATTTAAATAAAATACATTAGGATAGTATTTATAAAATATGTAAACACCACAAATGAAACTATTTAATTAATTTAACTAAATAGTTAGATGAATAAAAAAGAATTTAATATTAATATTTTTGGACATCTACATTTTTTCCCTCTTTGACGTGGCATTGCAAGTGATGTTGCATCAAAGACAAGAAAAATAAGTTTCGCTAGAGGAATTTGGTTTCTAGGAGTTGTACCAAAGCGACAATGATAAGAGGTTGTGCCCCCTCGAGAAAAGGACACAACAAAAGAAGCGTGTGTGGAATTTTCTTGAAAGAAAAACACAACAAGAGGAAGAGAGATGAGTGAATAAAATAGAAGCCTTCCAAAATGCAAGATGAAAAATGATTATGAATACAGCTAAGTATGCAGATGCAGGACTTAGGGATTCAATTATGCTAAAATATGGAGAGCACATCCAGTTTTGATATTGCAAAATGAGGTATGCATCAGGTGTTAGAAAATACAGATGATAGGATTCCTTTGCATGGATTAGATGCTCAGACAAAGCACACTGCAAATGACACATGCATCAGTTGCGACCAGTCACAATGCATGAATATATAGAAGATCGAGGTAGTGGTGAGTAGGTGTTAACTGACATAGAAAGATAAAATCAACAAAAATGCCTCATGACCAAGCAGTCATTCAATCAAAAGTTCTTGCCATGAATGAGATTATGTGATGAAGGATTGATAAGTTGATGCTAGAAGGATGCATCCTGATGGGAAAAGATTGGGTTTGGTGTTTGATTGAGATATTCAGTAGCAAAAGATGTGAAAAGGATGAGGAGCAAGGGGAGTCGGTCTCAAAACTGATTTGGTGAAAAACATTATTGTAGTCACAGGAGTCAAACATCATCGAAAAGGAAAAAATGCAACGATGCAGAAGGAAGGAAAGGTTTATTGCAATTTTTAAAGGATATTTGAATTTTTAAGATTTTTTTGCAGTTTTTTGATTGTTTTTGTAATTTTTAAGCATTTAAGCTGTACAACGGGATTAATAATACAAAAATATGCAGGTGGGAGAAGATAGCAGCGAAAAGAGGATACAAAAAGTTTTCAAGGAAAATGGGGGCTATAAGTGGGGTTGGGGGGGAAATTAGGTCATTTGTGAATAGTGATTAAAGAAGAAAAGAGCTCTAGAGAGAAAATGGCTGAAGAGAGGTTGAAGGGGCAGTTGGATGAGCATGTGAGGATCCATGGATGACCCACGAAGTGGCTGACATAGGTGAGTAGCATGACTTGAGCCTTGCATTTATTTCTTTTAAAATTTTTAACGCTTTTGGGATGGGGTAGATGCATTTATTAGGGGGAAAATGAGGCCCAAATTGGAGACACCGGTTCTTAAATCGACGTCTGTGCAGACGCTAATCCATGAACTCGTGTCAACACAGACGATAGTTTTGAACTGACATTTACGAAGATGCCAGACCCGAAACCGCATCTTCATAGATGGGGGTCTGGGAGAAAAGAGCTTGGAAACGACAATTGAAGAACTGACTTCTCCACCCAAATTGATGTCTGCATCGAAAGGGCAAATGCCAAGGGGGGGAAACATAAAGGTTCGGCTAGGGCCAAGGATGGGTCGGTAAAAGACCTAAAGGCATGATTCCCTAATATAGGAGGGATTAGGCTAGAATAAGTAGAAACTAACATGATTGTGGTGTGTTTGAATCTTGCAACAACAGTTTCCACCACTAGGCTCGAGGGAGCACTGGCCACCCACCATGGAGTTGCAGGGTTAGCCGATAGAGGCTAAGTGGGGTTTGATTGCAGCAGATGGATTATATTATGTGCCCTGATGGCCTCCACTACGGGTGCATAATGGTATTATGACAACGCTCATGGAGAGATGGCATAGTGATACTACCACCTTTCACTTTCCAACTAGAGAGGCAATGATCATGCTAGAGGGTGTCTAGAGGATCATGTGGATACCCATCCATGGATCAATCATGTAGTACAAGATTGAGGACAATGAGCATTATATGAAGCATGCATTTTGGAGACCACTGAGGAGGATCCCGTGATACAGGACCTAGATGTCCTGGCAGCCAACGGTGGACAAGAGACTATAGAGGATAGCATTATTTTTGGATGGGTTGATAGGAGGGAGGATGCTAGCATATCTTTCAGGTCATGGATTCGAGATGGGGTGGTCAAGGGTTCTGGTAGAGATGTTGGAGTAAGGGACCACATAATTTTGGGGATATGTTGTCCTACAACAACTATATCATGATCTACACATGGCTGCATACCGCGGGGTGCACAACATGGGTACAAGTATCACTCTACTACTAGTGTGGGCCTGGGAGAATATTGGTATGCTCTGGATGATAAGATTACAAGAGGCTCATTAGCCAAGAGATCCCTACACCTACAGGTATCAACTACCACTAAGGTATACATCAGTGGGATAGATAGGGTATTGGAGAAGACTGATTGATTAGATCTAATTTTTCAGCTAGACACCATACAGGGCGTGTGAGCCATAGGAAGCTATGGACTAGTAGACAGGGGTAGAGGATGGGTAAGAGGAATTTTTATACCTTGCATTTTTCTAGATAGACTTCTATCTTCTGGAAGGACTATCAACCAGATAGAGAGGTACAAACCCTCTCAAGTGATGTGATAGTTCAAATTATAGTAGGGGGTGGTGGTAGAGGATCTGTTACATCCTCATGTCACCAGGGAGGTAGGAGTCTGGGGAAGGTACATAGATTACCTCATAGTGAGAACCACCTAGAGGACATTGGGATGGGTAGAATTGGTAGCCAGGTTTGATGTGGATGATGTAGGGATGACTTCAGACTATGTGGCTTGGTGGGCCGCACATGTACCACTGCGATTGACAAATCCAACATAGGTGGCTTCCCATGAGACAACAAGAGATATGGATGTGGATGATGGGACAATAGTAAGGGATGCCCCAGAGGCATCAACAGATGGGGGAGGTGGGCACCTTAGACGGGATAGGTATGTGTGCGCACTGAGGCATAGGTACAAGACCCACAAGATCTAGGATAGGCACGGGGAGAGGGAGATGGAGAGGGAGATGGACATGGATAGGGTTAGGTGCCATAGGGGCCACTAGGTGAGGGAGAAGTACAAGGAAGGATTCACAGGGATCAGTGGGGATGCCACCTCATCCACCTAGACATGGAGGAGGTGAGGGATCATCACAGCTACCTGCATGACTCATCAGAGGATTACGACACACATTTTTGTAGTTTTTTTTTATGAGATGAGATGTACATGCATACCAGCACCTAGGTGCATTTGATATATTTATTTATGATAGACTCTTGTACTATGGATATGGACTCGTATATATGATGATAGAATTTATGATATTGTGTTGAGATTTATGATGTATGATGCATATTCTTATATGAGTAATGACACTTATGTTGCAAGATGTGATGATGTATACTGACATGCAATGATTTATGATTTATATGCTATGTTGTGTTTATGATGTAGCAATGGCAATGCGGAAGCCTTCAACAATGAGCCAATGGTGGAGTTTGAATCCTTCAACACCCCAAGGTGAGGGGCAGGTGCTAGATACCTATCACAGGTATGGTAAAAGGACTTGGAGAAGGTTATCTCAACCCTACAAGACAATACAACCTAATCACTAGGCTTGTCAAAGTCCCAAGCACCAAGAAACAAGAATTCACTAAGAGGTCTCCTTAGGAAGATAAGTACTCAAACCCCAAAAAATAAATACAAAGACCAGGGGTGGCCTACAATCACTTTCATGGCCTATTTAGGTCCTAACTCTAAAGTTCCAATGGTTCTTTCACTCACAAGCAACCGACAACACTTAGGTGCTTCACAAACTAGTCTTTGGCTTGTAGCCTTCACCAGAGACAAATTCAGACATAAGTCAAATGTTTCCCAAAGAAAGTGTTAATTGGATCAGGGATTATAGTACCCTTTATGGCCTTACTAGACATTCCCAAGCACCAAGGATTGGAAACAAGCAGAAGGCTTTTCTGTCATAACTTTTAGACCGGGCTAAGAGGCTTAATTGGGCCACTTTAACAAAGGAACTACCCTCTAAAATTTTCAAAGGGATTCCAAACAACTTCCATTGGATTGGAAGCATGCCAAAATTTTTAAATCCATGATTTGGAGTCTAGGCTCAACGTTTTAGGTAGTCAAATTACTGCTGTCCTCTAAAATCTGGGGTCACACATGAAGATGTGCCCCTAGGGCATCAACTTTCTCTCTCCACCCTGCAT
>MU226828.1:281351-300221 GCA_018584345.1 Thuja plicata | reverse complement strand
CAATAGGTGCTATCAAATGGCACTTAAAGTAGAGGAAAAATGGAAGAGAAAACAAGACTTTGGCAAAGGAAAGAGCAATGATAGTGGGAAGAGTTTTAGAGGCAAAAACAACTCTTGGAACAAGGGAAAAAGTGGCAGCAGCAGCAGCAAGACCCCTGACCATGGAGACAAAGAAAATAGTGACTCTAGTTCAAGAGGAAACTATAGAGGAAGAAAACCCTTCAATAGAGGAAGGAAAAATTCAGGAAGAGGCAATGGACCATTGAAGTGTTTTTATTGCAACCAATTGGGACATCATGTAGGAAGATTCCCTGAGAAGAGAAACAATAACCAAGGTGAGAAGAGAGCACAACTTGTCCAAGAAGATAAACAAGAGGACAATGCTGATGTTAGAGACTTGGAACCAGAAGAAGGAGTGTATCTAATGCTGAGGCAGGTCTTCCTTTAAGTGCTACTACTGCATCAAGTGGTATCAGATCCATGTCTACTCCTGAAGATGAAGAGATCCCTGCAAGGGTCACAAACAGTGAGTTGGCAAAGATGGTGAGAGAGCAAAGGGATGCAAACACGGCCTTGACCAAGAGGCTTCAAGAACTTGAGAAGAAACTTGACAAGAGCAAAAGAGATGAGTCTAAGAATGAAGAGGAAAGTGAAGAAGAGGAAGATGACCCTATTCAACACATCTCTGCAGATCAAAGGCCTTTCATAGATGCCTTAAAGTCCATGGGAAGGAGAACCATGGAGGAAAAGATAGATTTGTCGGTCTTCAATGGCAAGATGAATGCAGATTTAGCCTTGGATTGGATAGAGGCTTTAACAAAATTCTTTGAATGCGAAGACATACCTAAAAAGCAGAGGGTAAAGGTGGCAAGATCCAAGTTAAAGGGGGCAGCCCTAACTTGGTGGAACTTCATCCAAGCAGAGAGGGTGAAGAATGGAAAGAACATGATCAAATCATTGAATAGAATGATAGCATTGATCAAAGAAACATATGTACCTGAGGACTATGGGGTACAAATCCATAGGAGGAAGCAAAGTCTGAAACAAAAGGACATGGATGTGGGCTCATACACCAAGGAGTTCTTGAAACTATGTGTGAAGACCAATATGGATGAAGATGAGGAAGAAAAACTAGTAAGGTACATGAATGGCTCGAAGGTATCCATTCAAGAAGAATTAAGTTTACACTGCCCTACCATAGTCAATAGGTGCTATCAAATGGCACTTAAAGTAGAGGAAAAATGGAAGAGAAAAAAAGACTTTGGCAAAGGAAAGAGCAATGATAGTGGGAAGAGTTTTAGAGGCAAAAACAACTCTTGGAACAAGGGGAAAAGTGGCAGTAGCAGCAGCAGGACCCCTAACCAAGGAGACAAAGAAAATAGTGACTCCATTTCAAGAGGAAACTATAGAGGAAGAAGACCCTTCAATAGAGGAAGGAAAAATTTAGGAAGAGGCAATGGACCATTGAAGTATTTTTATTGCAACCAATTGGGACATCATGCAGGAAGGTGACCTGAGAAGAGAAACAATAACCAAGGTGAGAGGAGAGCACAGCTTGTCCAAGAAGATAAAAAAGAGGACAATGCTGATGCTAGAGACTTGGAACCAGAAGAAGGAGTGTGTCTAATGCTGAGGCAGGTCTTCCTTCAAGTGCCACTGCTGCATCAGTTTATGGAGGATGAGATGGTTATATGCATGTATCTGGATGTATGTGATGTAGGATGTGATGAGTTTATTTATTTTTGTATTTTATATGCATATGATGAAATGTAATGGATGCACTTAAATATGTAATGAATGTATGAAAATATATTGATATAATGACTTAATAAATTTAATGAACCTAATGATAATGAGAATATGATATGAAAATATAGGCATGCAACAAGATACAATGGGTGCAACAAGACCCATGTCTTTTTATGTTTGCCACTTTCGACTAATGGACCCAACAGGTGAACCATAAAGGATCAGGCAAAGGATGATTGGTTGGGGAAGTTAGCACAGGGGAAGTTTAGAAAGTTAGTATAATAGCGAGGGGACAAGACAAGATGCAGATATACAAGGACAAAATTGTGCAGCTATACACAAGTGACATGTACAAAATTATTTTTAGGACAAGATGCGATTGATCGTACTACTGATGCGTGTGATAGGTTGGAACATCCAGGGAATATGGGTTTGGGAATGAAATGGAGCCAAAGGATGAATGGATGAGGGGATGAGAGTTTGATAGATAATGATGCTTTCCACTTTGTGTGATGCCTATTTACTAGGTTTTCATCACCCATACTTTCCCATGGCACCTGATTGCCAAGTTTTCACCATTGGACGAATGATTTCTCTTTACTCTTTTTTGTATTTTGATTTTTTTTAATGTTTTCCAAGCACCTGTTTTCCAGGTTTTCACCAGGATAACCATTTTTTAGCTTCTTTTTCTGCTTTCTAGGAATTTTTTTAGGACTTTTTATACTATTTTTGTATTGCTTCAGGACTTTTTATAGTTTTTTATGGTTTTTCTCAGAGATTAGGATATATTGCCAGTCTTCAGGAATAGAAGCACTTGAGATGAATGATATTGATGGGATCATTCAAAGGATTTCCTTTAGGAGTGTAGAGTTGATATGCCCCATAACTAAAGCATGCAGTGATGATATAAGGGCCCTGCTAGGTGACTTCAAATTTTCCCTTCTTTTCACGATCTGTGCCTACCTTTTGATTCTCTTTAAGGAATAGATCTCTCACCTGGAACTACCATGGGTGAATCTTTTTGTTGTAACTTACCTTAAGTTGATTTTTATATACAACCAGGTGATTGTATGCCTATTTTCATTTTTCATCTAGCAGATCCAATTGCATAAGGCATGCCACATGATAGTCTTCATCTATAATCATGTCCTTGAGTGACACACACAATGATGGTAGTTTGACCTTAATTGGTAAGATAGATTCAACACCATAGATAAGGGAATATGGAGTGGTGCTTGTGGGAGTGTGGTAGGAAGTAAAATATGCCTAGAGGGAGGGGTTGATTTGGAGGTATCATCCATGACTAGTATCATTCACAAACTTCTTGAGGATCTTGAGAAGGGTTTTATTAGTTGCCTTAGCTTGACCGTACCTTGAGGAAATTATGGACTGGAGTAGCAGTGATGGATATGGAGGCGATCACACAAATATTCCATGTGTTGGTTTTCAAATGGCATTCCATGATCTGTGAAGATAGTGGAGGTGATGCTGAAGTGGAAGACGATGTGGTAGAGGATAAACTTTGAAATATGGACACCTGTGGTGAGGGTGAGTGGAATTTCCTCAACCCACTTTGTAAAATAATCCATTGCTGTGATTATGTATTTGTGTCCTTCAGAAGAGAGAGGGGCGATCTTACCAATGAGGTCTAAACCCCAACAAGAGAAAGTCCAAGAAGGCACAATGGGATGTAGGTCTTGTGCAGGAGCATAAATCAGATTGGCATGTTGTTGACATGGTAAGAACTTCTTGATGAGCTCACAAGAATCATGTTCCATTGTGGGCCAGTAGTATCCTTCCCATAAAATTTGTTTGGCTAGGATCATGCCACTTGTGTGGCCACTGTAGATGCTAGCGTGTACTTATCACAAAGCCTAGGTGGCCTCATTTTCATCTAAACATCTAGAGAGAACATTGTGATAGCCTCAAGGATAAAGGGTGTTGGCTATAATAGTGTAGCGGGAAGCTCTTCAAATAAGTTTTTGGCATTAGGTGTTGGTGAGATGGGGAGAGATGATACCATTTTATTGATAAGAATGGATGGTGTGGTACCATGGGGACTAGGGACCAACCAAGATACATACGTGGTTTGATTCATCATTCTCATAGGCAGGCATGTGAAGTTTCTCAACTAAGAATTCATATTATGTAGAGTCGCGAGGAATCTCTAAGAGGGAGCCAATTATGGCCATCACATCGACAACCTTAGTGTGTAGTCATGGCACTTGGGTCATTTGTAAGTGGAGAAAATGATCTTTCATCTTGTCAACCATCTCCCTATAGGGCATTAGTTTGTCATCTTTTTTTGGGTACTCATCAATGACTTGTTTGATGATGATTTGGGAATCCTCGATGACATGTATGTTCGTGATGTTCCATTGGATGGCCATGTGGAGTCCTGCGATCAGTGCCTCATATTATGTAATGTTGTTTATGTAGGTGAATCCCAATTTGAATGACATAGGGATATAGTCACCTTGAGGTGTGACAAATAGTATTCCTACCTCTGCACCATGGGCTATGTAGGATCCATCAAAGTAAAGTTTCTAGGTGGGTTTCTCTTCCACCATGCATATATGTTCATCTAGAAATTCATGACCAAAGGATATGCATCCACCATTGGTGCTTCTGCTAACTGCTTTGCAGTGAATTTCCCTTTAATGGCCTTTTTGTCCACATATTGAATATCAAACTTGCTTAGAAGAATAACCCATTTTTCCATTCAACCTGTGAGGGTAGTCTTAGATAGTATGTATTTGAGAGGATCTACTTTTGAAATGAGCTTTACTATGTGAATGAGCTTATAGTGGTGAAGTTTCTAAGTTGAAAAAACCACTGCCAGGTATTCTTTTTCCATATGAGAGTAATTGAGCTCGTAACATACTAAGGTTTGACTGATGTAATAAATGTTTCTTTCTTTTCCCTTATCATCCAATTAAGCAAGGACTTCCCCCAGTGCTGTTGTAGTAGCAGAAATATACAAGATGAGCATCTGACCTAGTGTAGGTGGTACTCAAATGGGTGGACTTGCCAAATATTATTTGATTTTCTCAAAAGTCTTCTAACATTGAGGGTCCCATTTTAAATTGTTGTCTTTGTGCAGAAGATGAGTAAATGGTTGGAACTTGTCTGTGAATTGAGAGATGAAATGATGCACAGATTGTAATTTACCTTGTAGACTATACATCTGCTGAAGTGTTATGGGTGGAGGAATTTCTTTGATAGCTTGTACCTTTTTTGGATATATTAATATGCCTCTTCTGGATACGATGAACCCTAGGAGCTTCCTAGATGTGACTCTGAAAACATACTTCTTGGGGTTGAACATTAGGCCATAGAAACCAAGCCGATCAAACTCACATTCTAGTACATCAAGGTGATCTTCTCTTTTTATTTATTTGGCTAAGATATTGTCCACATAGTCTTCAAGGATATTGTGGATCATGTCATGGAAGATGATGGTTATGGCTCTTTGATAAGTCACCCCTGCATTCTTTAAGCTAAATGACATCATATTGTAGCAGAAGGTACCCCAGGGGGTTGTAAATATTGTCTTATGCTGATCTTCTTCTGTGATACACATCTGACTATATCTTGAAAATTTTTCCATGAGAGACAACATCTCATATCTAGTTGTAAGATCTATGATCATGTTGATATTGGGTAGGGGGAAATCATCCTTTGGGAATGCTTTGTTAAAATCCCAAAAGTCTGCGCATATCCTGATTGATTTTTTAGGTTTGGATACTAGCACCATGTTGGAGATCCACTCTGAATAGTTAATGGTGCAGATGATTTTAGCTTGCAGGAGTTTTTCCAATTCTACCTTGACTAGTAATGCTACCTTGGGATGCATCTTGTGAATTTTCTGCTTTACCGGTTTGACATTCGGATCCATGGTAAGATGATGAACCACCAAGTTAGGGTCTAATCCTGGCATGTGAGAATAAGACCATGCAAAATTGCCTATGGATTCTCTTAGGAGAGAAATAAGAGTTGTTTCTTCACCTTCTATCAGTGATGCTACAATGTAAGTGATGCTGGGATTTTCTTCTGTACCCAGGATTATAGGATTTTTTTCTTCGATGAGGATAGATGACTAATTGGGCCTATAATCATGGATGAGATGAATAGGAGGGTATTCATCCTCTGGAACCTAAAAGAGGTTTTCACTAGTGGATACACCCTTTGTTTTTACTTTTTTTGCGATCAGATAACGCCCCAGAGAGGTTTTCACTATGGGATCAATTTTTCTCTTTTTTTTTTTTTTTTTTTTTTTCTATTTAACTTTTATGGCTGAAGGCATCCTCTTCCCCAAAGTATGACTTTGGATCCAATTTGTATACATGTGCTGATTCATGGTCCCATTCAGATTTTTTTTCTGTAGCTCCCATAAATCGTAGGAGCGCTGCCTCACTTTGGAACTCATCAATCTGTATGATGCTTGGTTGGTCCCAGTCTATGAGTTTGGGATGGACAAGGGGAAGGTCAATGAAGTTGATAGCAATTTGGAAAATGATAGAATTACCCAGGAAGGTTTCATCATTTAGGACATTGTCAAAGGCTCTCACAATTTTCTCGTGTGGGATATCTTCAATTTCAATGATTTCACCCAGGGTATTACCATAGGCATATCTATTTTCATTGGTACCCTCAGTCATGGAAGATCTAAGGCCTTGATTCCTTTCTCGATGGGTGGGTTCAATATGATCTTTCATGTCTCACTCTTAATAGCCTAATCTGCCTCCTTGATAGTTCCATTTTTCTGTAACTAGTTTGTGAGTTGTAGGATATTTTCCCTTGAAGTAATTGAAGAGACCCTTGTTTGGGGGTGGTAGATCCTTATAAAGCCACCAATTAATTTTAGGGGCCATCTCCTGACCATTCAAAATTCCATGAAAAATGAAAGTGGTAGAGCCCAATTGTAGCGGTTCAGTTGTTTTTCCTCATGTCATGCTCTGATTAGGTGGGCATCCTTGAGTGTGTGGATTGGATGGTAGGGCTCCCACTACAAAGGCGTCTAATAGGCTATACTCTCCACAACCTTTATTTTTTATCTTGACCATGGAAAGAGTGGATGAGATGATTGTCTCTGGATCTGAATGGGTTTGAGAGGAGCTAGTGACAGAGGTGCCAATGTCAATCCTGAGACAATGACTGGAATGTGGGAAGGAAGCTTCTAATGCATGACAATATGTGAAGGGTTGGGGATCTACGAATGATGACTTTGGTGGTGTTATGTGGGAATTTGATGCACTGATGGAAGGTGGATGGGATAGCCTACATAGAGTGAATCCAAGGGCATCCAAGGAGGATATTGAAGGGAAGGTTAAGATCAAAAACATGGCATACCATATCTTGTACTGTAGGGGCTAGCTGAATGAGAAATGAAATAGTACCTTTTGATGTTCATTCTAGATTATCACATGCCTTGATGGTGATGACATTGTTCATTATATCTACTTCAGTATATCCCAATTGTTTAATGAATTTTAAAGTTCATAAATTAAGGGCCGACCTATTATCTATCATGACCCATTTGATGGCAAATTCATTGACCATGATGGTGACATGAAGAGGGAGATTGTGGTCTGGTTCAACGTAAGGCATATCTGCTAGCTCTAAAGAGATTCTGCAAGATATAGATAAGTGGCCCATAAGATTCTACAATTATGTAGGATCAATGTCACTAAGGACACAAGATTCTTGTAGGAATTTATTAAGGATTTCTTGGTGGATAGACAAAGCATGAAGGAGATCCAAGATGGATATTTGAGAAGGGGTGTTCCCTAGGTGTTCCAGTAAATTGTATTATGCTCCAAAAGGGGGAGCAACACTAGCACCTATAATAGTTATTCTTCCTCAACAGGTGGTAACCGCACAATGGTTATCCATGCCCTTAATGTGGATGATGTTAAGTGAGGGTTCATCTTGGGAGATATAGCCGAAGAGATGATCATAATTGATACATGCAAAAGTTTAGTCTTTCTTGTTAGCATTAGCTCCTTGTTTGCCTTTCCCTTTAATAGAGGGTTGAGCGGGATTGACAGGTCCTTTGCCAGTGTCATGTTGAGGAAACACATTTTGATAGATTTGTAGATTGGCATTTGGCGAGGGTCGAGGTGGTGCATTGACATTGATATCCTCTTTGTCTATGAGATCGTGAATATAATGTTTGAATTTCACGCACTTCACGGTTGCATGTCCCTTGACACGGTGATATTCACAATACTCATTATCTCTATACCATGTAGGTTTGGTGCCGATTCCTCAAAAGGTTGTGTCTACAGGTACACAATTAGATTAGCCTTAGCCACTTTTTGAAATATGACATCTATGGATTCACCCAAAGGGGTGAATATGCACTTTGGTGTGTTTTGAGCTTGAGGTTTATTTTGTCTGCAGGGGATGGATATGGCATTTTTTTTATTTGCAGGGATTTGATAATTGGATTGAAAATTTTCCCTGGAAGGGGGATACATTGGCGTGCTCTATTGGGTAGTGATGGGTTGGTACATAGGCTATTGATATGTAGATTGTTGATACGTAGGTGCCAATTGTTGGTATGAAGGAGTGAGTGCTTTAGGTCCAACCACAAAAATTTGGACATGTTTGGTATCTATGATGCCATCGATCACAATGCTCTTGTTCTTGTTCCAATAGAGGGATCTATCATTGTTGGATTTGTCATGACTCATCTCCTTGTAAAGTTTTATGGTTCCATCATCTATGAGACCCTTTTCAAGTTCCATACCTTTTCCGCAGATTTCTTGGTATGTCTATAAACAATTCATGCAAACATGGTGTGCCAACTTGGGGTGCAAATTGTCAATGAATATTTTAACCAAATGATTCTTAGGAGGTTGGTAGGATAATTGGGTAGTGAGGCCTTTCCATCTTTGGAGATATTATTCTAGGCTTTTGCCTCCTTTTTGTTTGGATTTGCACAAGTCTAGGAGAGATAGCTCACTCTCAACAAGATGAGCATATTGGGTTACAAATTTTTCTTACAACTCTGCGAACGTAGTAATCAAACCATATGGGATTTTATAAAACCATTCGAGAGTCGATTATCCTATAATTTTTGGGAGAGGCATAAGAGAAAGTTATCATTGTATGCTACTTATTGACATGCCATGTAGAACTCTTTGATATGAATAGCAGGATCTCCCTTCCCCTGGTACTTGTCAAATTTGTGAGTTTCAAAATGTTTGGGAAAAGAGACTACTATAATGGATCGATCAAAGGGATAGGTACAAACTTCTTCAAATTTTAATGTTGTGGTTTCAATCCCATCTCGAAGATCCTTAAGAGAATTCTTCATCTCTTCTCATTCTTGGTTGATTGGTTGAGGAGGCAATCCTCCCATCATGTTGGATCCAGGTGTGTGATATGGGTCGAAAGGTGCTGGGGAATAGGTGGATTTGGCAGAGGATACTAAGGAGTGTGATAAGGGGATTGGTGGATATGTTGCACAAGTAGACACTATAGTTGAGGGACATAATTCTATTGGTAGTGTGGTTTGTCTTGATGAGATAGTTGATAGGTAGGAGGGACTTGGTTTGGCCCCACATAAACCGGTGGGATGGCCATATTATTGTGTGTGGGATGAATGGTTTGCGAGTGAGTTCCCATAGTGGGAGGAGCAAGATAGTTGATACAAGAATGAATTCTTGGCTGCTGAGGAGGTGGGATGATTTGTGATGCTGCAGATGGAGGCATGGCCAAGTAGTTAGTGTAAACTAGCAGCTGTTGTTTTCTGGATTGTGCAGCGGGTTGTGTGACAAAGGGTTTGGTAAAGGATTATTGTGCTTCGAAGGTGGAAGGATTTGAATTACCAGATTATGTTGGTATCTCCAGTGCTTACATAGTGTCTTGAGAGTAGCCCCAAGTGGAGGATGATGTAGCTTGTGTGGTTTGGCCGACTTGGGGATTCTGCTGAGAAGCTAGTGGGTTGTTTTGTGCTTGCACAAGTGATGGAAAAAGTGGCATTGAGGTAGGTTGGGTAACTACTAGTTGAGCATGGAATGTGGGCCCTTGTGAGAAAGAGGGATGGTTATAGATGTAACACCCCAAAATTGGCATCTTGCAACCCTAACCAATTTTGTTGCATTTGTCATTCTTCTGAATCATCAAAGTCCTATTGTACTAGGCAATTCTGAGTTTTGACTGACTCTATTCAACTCGAGTGTCAAATGTAGAAAATCATAAATCTACATTAATCATACATTATATCTAATTCCTAAATATCTATTGGCTAAACAAACCCTATGATTGAATTAATTTAATTATAAAGTCCTAGCACTTTAATTAAATTAAATTCACCCTCTTTAGCTAAGACACATAAAAAGGGAATTAAATGATATTTAATTATTAAATAAATATCCTCTTTTTCAATAATTGAATTTAATTATTCAGATAATTGAGAAAAACCTATTTATGAGGCCATATTTATTTATTTAATTAAATATTCTCTCAAAATATTTCTTCTGTTCAGAAATAGAATCTTTGAATTAATTGTGCTTTAAAGAGAAAGAAAACAATTAAAATCAAAATAGAACAGTTAAAATCAAAGAAAGAAAATAGTTAAAGCAAAGGGAAAAATAATTTATTGTTTTCTTTTAAATAAAGCTTTCTATTCTAAACTGGCTTTTCTATCTATTTTATTTTCAAAGAGGAAAGTTTCTATTCTGATCATCTCTGAGTCTATAAAAGAACTCCCATTCCTCATTCAAAACCCCACTCATTTTTTCATGCATTGTTAGAATACTGAATCATTGCCACATTCTTGGTTGATAATCTCATATAGAATAATTTCATTATTGCAATAGATTACTTTCAATTTCTAGAATAATTGCATTGAAATCATGTCTTAGATTAATCTCACATCTTTCATCTCTTAGAATAACTCTACCTTGTATTGCATTCATGGAGAAAAATCCTTCATTCCTAGATCGGTCTATGGTTGTGAGACTCTCATTCTGAGAGCTATTTCAAAAACCCCATATGGATAGAAGGCAATAGGTCGAATCATGTAGGCAGATAGGATGAATAATCTCATATTCAGTCTTGTGTGTATCTGGTGAAGAAGGACTATGTTGAAGTGTATGGTGTGTTAACAAGGCCAAATTTACCACATACATTTTTGGTGCCCACCATGGAGAAGGTACATTCTATTCTGGCCTCATTTCATTTCATTTTTTTCATTTTCTTGCATTCTATCCGTACTTCTGTACAACTCTATTCTAATTTTGCACGAGCTTTCTGAGCGTCTCGTGCGAACTTTCTAGTTCTTCGCGTGGCTTTCAGTACTTCTTCATGCAATCTAGAATACTTTTTCATACGAAATTACATTCCAGAGCTTTCATTTTGATATTTTATTGCCTCAATTTTCTAACCACCTACTATTTTTTGACATCTGTGTTTCTCTGATTCATCTTTTGAAATAGCATAATAGTGGTTTGCAGGACGTTGAGATAAATAAAAGCCATTATAAACTTCTAACAAATTTATTGCAAGATGTTGATATGAAGAAAGACATTAAAAACTACTAATGGGTTTATTGCAGAACATTTTTCGAAGACCTTGTGTGTTTTCACAACTTCTTATATCTATTTTTATTAGTTAAAACACACTTCGGTTGGTGCTTAAAATGAGTCATTGTCTTGCGTGATTGAAGTGTTTTTTAGATTGTAATCCTAAGAACTACATGAATGTATCCTCTCCCCTTGCCTTTATGGATCTTGGGTGTAAGAGAAATTCATGTGATTCTTCTAGAGTGGCTACCTCCCGAGAACTTTAGTAGAGCCGGTGAGAGTGGATGCCCAACTAGTAAAAGGCTAAAGCCAAGCCCTTCCAAACCGGTATACAAAAAATTCTATTGTGATTAATGTCACAATAGATAGGTGTGAATTCATTGTGGCAACCAAAATATCCTCCAGTACCCTAGTGGTGCATTAAAGTCTCAACATTGTTAAGGTGAAAGCCTTGCTTTGAAAGGATTGGGAGAGCCCCCTTTATTGGGAAAATGACTTGATCACAACCACGTGAACGGATGACCTTACTACAAACTATTGTTCTAGTTTCCAAAAATGCTCTATCTATTGGTGTGGAAGGTCAGAGACTGACTAAGATGCCCCACATTTTTATAGCTTTTAGTAGAGATAACAGCCCTTTGGGAAGCAATTCCTTTGGGGTTCAAAGCTTGGTGTGCCTGAGAAGTGAGTGCATATGTAAGGAGGAGCCCGTGCCCCCAAGATTCTAAGTTATCCACTAAGAGTAAGCATAGCTGAACTTCAGTTCAAGTGGGGATTCAATAGATATTGTCCTAGCTATCCTAGGATTGTGATGTTCTTGTTCTGGTACTACAAACATTCTATTTAATGTGTTTTGCGTGGGTGTATCATTTGAAAAATTGAAACTATCATCAAAACACACAAACTGTTAACCTTGAACATGTCCAAAACAATCTGTAACTTGAACTATCTATCATAAAACAACATGATTTTATCTTGGGAAACACAAAGTGGTCTCAACAGTCTGATTCTGTAAAATGTCCTTTTTTTAACATTTGCATAGTTTCACACGATATTTCCCAATATTCGCATTCTTTACTGAGAATCTTCACGCAATACGACGTACACTATCACGTGAAATTTGGAAATAGTGCCATTATTCTATCATCTTTTTCATCTGCCAATCTGGTGTCATTATTCGTATGAATACTATAAAGTTTCATGCAGGATGGTGAGAATCTTCGTGCGAAAGAGCATTTCTTCACGCGAATCTGGAGTCTTTTGTCCAAAATAGTGAGCTAAAATATGTTAGTCATGTGTACTTCTATGAAAATTGGTCTATGATATGGGTCTATTTTTCTGCCATCCATCTTCACACAGTCTAAAACTTGGTTTCTTGGGTTGTGAACTATGTGATTCTTGCTTAAACTGGTCTTGTCTCATGTCCTTTTTGGTCTCTTTCATCTATGTTGTCATGGCTTGTCTCACAATAGTCATCTCTTGGCTATTCTAGCCTCATCTCTGATGATTTGCACCATGGATACTTCACCTTTTGGCACGTTCTATGCAATTACTTTGAGACAGTTTCAAGTTTGGTCCTAGTTCACATTCCTTGTTTAAACTTTATCAATGACTGTCACAACTCGAAGTGGCATAACATTTCCTTCAATCAATCAAGATGAATCTGTACTTTCCACACCATTACCGGCTACATCTAATGAGGAATCATCTCTATCTCCTTCCCCGGTACATCGACCTTACAATAAATGGTCATTTCCAGTGGATCTTAGTCAGGTTCAAAATCCTTTGTTCCAAGAAGACCAAAATTCAGAGAACACTCAATCTTTTCATACCAAGTCTTTACACCTTGAGTCCTTGCATTTTGGCAAGATGGAAGATCATGACCAATCAGGTGGTGAGGTTAGCAGAACTGACCTCTCTAAAAGTTGGGGTAAGTCCCATTCTCAAGACCCCCTTAACAATGTAGAGGTAGAAATCACTCAATAAGAGATTGCACAAGCTCGTGCTAACACATATTTCTGTAGAATGATGGGAGTTCTCCTAGCTGAGGAGAAAGAGAAATACATTCTTGAACTAGCCAATCAAGGGGCTAAGTTACCTTCCAATTATGCTGTAGAAACACTTATTGAGAAGAAGGAAGAAACTGAAAAATTCCCGCTTGCGAAAAGAAATGAAAACTATGCAAGAGAAACTCTCTCAACTCTTGAAAGAGAAAGACAAACCTATCACACAATTCACACTAGAAAGCATCTGTCCTTTCCCATTTGATAAAGATCTTCACATGCCTCCTTTTCCCAAAGGAGTTGAGCTTCCTAAATATGACAAATACTTGGGTACATCTGACCCTCAAGACCATTTGAGATAGTTTGGTGCTCTTTCCATGTAATTCATACATGGCACAACCTATCTCATGCATCTTTTCCCATGTAGTTTGGGAGGGTCAGCTATGGAATGGTTCTCTAGACTACCAACTAGCATCAAAACTTTTGACAAAATTGCAAATTTATTTCTACAACACTATTCTCACAACATCCAACATCCGGTTCATATCCGAGATCTTTGCAACTTGAAACAAAATCACGGGGAATCATTCTTGGCATTTCTCCAAAGATGGAGACAACTCTATACACAATATTCTTGCAAGATACCCGAATCCAAAAAGTTGGACATCTTTCTCGATAATCTTCTCCCCAACTTTGGGTATCAAGTACAGCTACAAGGTTCTCTAACCTTTGATGAAATGATTAAAAAGCTATAAGAATCAAGACATTTATGATAAAGAAAGGAGAATTGACCTTACGCAAGGAAAATAAACAAGGGTCTTCCTCCTCAAGCAAAGATAAATCCAAATTTCCCAACAAGAACCAAAATTTTGTGAATGATGGTGTTGTAGACAATGTGACTCCTAAGCCTTCCAAGGCTACCTTTAATCTCACTACTATGATGCAAGTGTCCAAAGCCACTGAATAGGCTATGATAGAATCCAAACTGATTACTTCATGATTTTTTGGACCTAAACCTTGGGCTCCTAAGCCCAAGCATGAATTCACTCCTTTAGGAGAACCTCTTGAGGCAGTTTACAAGACTCTTGTGGACAACCATTTACTCACTCCATTGGATAATTCATGACCTTATGATCCACAACCAAGACCCTCTTGGTGGAATGAATCTACTTATTGTGATTTTCACCAAAACAAAGGTCATAAAATGGCTACATGTCTTAAATTATGGCATAAAATCTAGGATCTCATCGATAGTGAGGTTATTGCTATGGGAGGTCACAACAAAAATTCTAATCACAAAACTTTCAAAGACCCATTTCCTCCTCATGGAAAAGGTGAATCATCTAAAGTCAAAAATACTGATGCTAAGGTCAACTATACATACACCAATAATGACAATGTCATTAATATGGTTGAATATGTTGATACTGAATATTGTAATGTCATCATTCTCAAGGGAAGGGAAGATACTTCCAATCCTAAAATTCCTTTCATTTTGTGAGGGTCTACACCTTCGTCTTCTGAACAAGAGCAGTCTCAAGTGAGCGCTAATGTTGTTACTCGATCTCATGCTAAAATCATCCTCAAAGGCCCTAAGCCTTCTATATCTACATCAACTCAACCTTCAGACAAAGCTAAGGTTGACTCTGCTAATAAAAATACAAAAGTGGGTTCCTCATCTAATGCTACCAATTATAGCATTCTCGACCAATTGCAACGTACTAATGCTCAGATAACTATTTTTGAGCTATTAAAAATCTCCCCTGCTCATAGGGAAATCTTGGACAAAGCCCTCACTGAGGCAAATGTCCCAAAAGATCTTGATCTCGACCGGTTTCAATCCATGGTAGGTCACTTGACCTCCTCACATTACTTTTCTTTCTCTGAGGAAGATGATCATTCTTTGAGTCACCCGCATAATAACCCTCTGCACATTGAAGTCATGATTGGTCCAAAGCGTGTTCGCCGTGTTCTCATAGATAACAACGCTGGCCTAAATATTTTCTCTACTAGTTTCCTTCTTGAATTAGGCTATGGAAAAGCTTGCATTGATGCTTGCAAAATGATTACCATTAAATCCTATGATGAGGAAGAACGTAAATCCAAGGGGCTAGTTGTGTTGCCAATAAGAGTTGGTCCTGTTGAACGAGATGTTGTTTGTCAAGTGCTTGACATTCCTTTGGCATACAACATTCTGTTAGCAAGGACATGGATCCATGAAATGCAGGCTATCCATTCCACATACCATCAGTACATTAAGTTCCCATTCCAAGGATCTGAAGTGACTATACCTGCTAATACATGCTACGATTGTAATGCCCTCGCAAAATCTGCTGACATCTTTGTGCCTACCAACAAAGAATCTATTGAACTCCTTGAGAATAAATTAAAAGAAATGGGAAAGATTTTGACACTCAAAGAAACTGATATGGGAGGATATCAGATTGAACCTATTCTATGTATTACATCTTTGCCTTTGTCTCCACGTTCTTTTGGGAGACAAACTGAGAGAACTAAACCTTCTACAGTTCCTCCTCCAACAAAGTATGGTGGTACCTTTGTACAAGCAACAATACCATTAGAAGAAGAAGCTAAAAATAGAGTTATCAAAGCTTGGATCTATAAAGGAGACAAAAATTCTGAACAAACTCCTTATGACATAAAACCTAAGCGATATGGCAAAGGTCTATCCATTATGCAACATTTTGGTTACAAAGGAAATGGTCCCATAGGTGTGAATCATAAGGGATTGATTGCACCACTTGAAGCTATTGGTTGTAGAACACATGACTCTACAGGTATAGGCTTCTAGAAACTCACATTCCAACTGGGAATAAATAAGTTTGTACCTTGAGAATATAAACAACCAACACCTAAAGAAACACCTAAAACTGTAGAATCTAAAGACAACTCTGATGAGGATACTTTTCCTTATCGTATTCCTCCAGACCTGGCAGCATTCTTTACTGAGCCAAATAAATTTATACCGCATGTTAGTACAGTAGACACTGACAGTGATTCTGATACCACCACTTCACTTGCTCCATTAACTTATGAGGAGTAGAAAAAAATATATACTCTCAATCCTGGTCATCAAGGTGATTTATACATACCACAACACTTTCAAGAACAGTTTGACCAGGAATTATAGTCACTTCTCATTACACAAGAGGTAGCTGATGCTACAAACACTACTAAGGTACCTAGGTCAACAGGTGATCATCTAACCATAGCAAAGGTTCTAGGTAGAACTCATCCCAACTGGGGACAAAGGGTTGATTTCACTCATTTTCTTTATATGACACCTACTAATGAAACAAACTCCCATGAATATGAGTTTAACATCTTGTCATATGCCACTTCTGACAGAGATACAGATATAGTTAACACATATGAAAACCTTCTCAAAGTAGCTGAATGGTCTAGTGTAGGGTCACGTGAGTTTGACTCCCTAGATGTTAACATGTCATCTACTATGGTCACTAGGAATCAAGGAATTTGACTATACCTCTAGATGAGATCGCTTTGGATCTTGACTTGCTTGTCCATGCCTTTGATGATTATACCATGAA
This sequence comes from Thuja plicata, assembly GCA_018584345.1. NCBI lineage: Eukaryota > Viridiplantae > Streptophyta > Pinopsida > Cupressales > Cupressaceae > Thuja > Thuja plicata. Next base: position 283,361 of record MU226828.1, on the reverse strand, counting down.
CGCACTTGAACTTGTCACTCCTCTTTCACTTTTCCATCCTGAGCTTATAGACTGGAACTCTACCTCCCCATTTAACAAAGTCCTTACGTTCCAGAACAATTACACTCTTGCCTATTACCTACATGCTGTCAAACCTGTAACGTCCTCCACTAGCAAAGAAAGTGTCAATATGATGAAGGAAGACATCAAGTATCTTAGTCACAAAATCAAAAGAAGAAAAAATAGGCGCTCTGATGGTGAAAACCACATCATGGCAGTATTAGAGCCTAAAATAGTCAAAATAAAAGATTTATCCAAGGGTGAAAACCTCTTTGAGGTGCCTAAGGATGAGATACTTTATGCGCTTCCAAGTCATTTTCAGGAGAGATCGTCTATGCTTATTGAACCAATTCAACCTATCAACTTGGGTACAAAGGAAGAACCTCAGATTATTCACTTGGCACAATCACTATCAGAAGCGGAAAGATAAGAATTCACTAAATTCTTCAGAAATAAAAAGATTAACTTTGCATGGAAATATTTAGACATGCCGGGATTAGACCTTAATCTAATCATGCATCATTTATCCATTGCACCAGGTGTTAAGGCCGTCAAGCAGAAGCTTCACAAAATGCATCCACATGTAGCTCTACTTGTCAAAGTTGAATTAGAGAAACTTCTTAAGGCAGTGTTTATTAGAGTAATTGATTATGTAAAATGGATCTCTAATATTGTTCCAGTATCAAAACATGTTAAATCTATACGAGTCTGCACAAAATTCATAGACTTGAATTTGGCATGTCCTAAGGATGATTTTCCATTACCTAATATTGATATGATCATAGATATGATAGCTGGGTATGAAATGTACTCACTAATGGATGGTTTCTCTGGCTATAACCAGATAAAAATTGTGCCAGAGGACCAAGAGAAAATAGCTTTCACATGTGCCTGGGGCACCTTCTATTGGAATGTTATGCCCTTTGGACTCAAAAATGTTGGTGCTACATATTAGAGATTTGTTACCACCATATTTCATGACATGATGCATAAAACAATGGAAGATTATGTGGATGACACTTTAGCTAAGAGCATGCACCGAAAGAAGCATCTTTCCAATCTAGGTCCTATACTAGATCGTATGGAACAATTTAGTCTGAGGCTCAATCCTAAGAAATGCACATTTGGCATAACATCCGGAAAATTGCTTGGCTATATCATCTCTGCCAAAGACATTGAAGTAGATCCTGCAAAAGTACAAGCTATCATGGAAATGCCGCCACCAAAAAATATCAGACAAATGAGAGGACATCAGGGCCAACTGCAGTCTATCCGGCGTTTTATCTCTCAGTTGGCAGATAAGTCACAACCATTTACCAAGACTTTACACAAGGGTGTGGCATATCAATGGAATAAAGAATGTGATGAAGGGTTCACACAAATCAAATAGTATCTTGCGAACCTGCCAATCTTGATGCCTCCTATTCATGGGAAGCCACTTATACTTTACATCTCTACTACAGACACATCATTGGGTATCCTATTGGCTCAAGAAGATCAGTACAACAAAGAAAGGGCTATCTATTACAATAGTCGAACTCTGGTCTCATATGAAACAAAATATTCTGCTATAGAGAAGGCTTGCTTTGTAGTGGTGTTTGCTTCACAAAAATTACAGCACTAGATGCTGGCTCATACTACACATCTAATTACTAAAATTGATCCTCTGAAATATTTGCTCAGTAAAGCTATCCTCACAGGTAGACTAGCTAAACGGGTCATGCTTCTCAGTGAATTTGATATTGAATATGTAGAAAGGAAAGCCATTAAAGGACAATCAATAACAGATCAGTTGGCAGAAGAAACTCTAGTAGATCATCAACCATTGCATATTGAATTTCCATATGAGTCCATATTACTTCTCACACATCGATCATGGACTATGTTTTTTGATGGTTCATTTACCCAATAGGGGTCAGGTGCTAGGATAATGTTCATTACACCTCAAAGGTACTCTTTACCAAAAGCATA
>MU226828.1:226847-274386 GCA_018584345.1 Thuja plicata | reverse complement strand
TGTTCTCTCATCCTGATGATGGATCACGGAGTGTGATCCGAAACGTTGATGCTTAAAAACTCACACAATCAACACCAGAAATCTAGCTATAAACTCAATGGATTGTGGAAATCTGATCGATTTAATCATTGAATCTATTCCAATTAATCTGATTTGATTTTCAGAAGTCCTCATTGCTAGGGGCATCTCCTCACTTGGGGCATGTTCATTTTTTTGTACCTCATAGTCAAAATTGGGTGTTCCATGACTTTTAATCAATAGGGGCATCCTTGTTCCTTACATCTTGTCATCTATTAAGTATATGAGCAATCTAACTCAGATTCTATAGGATCAAGCTCCGTTCTGGAGATGGTTCTCAAAAAACTATCTTTTGGGATAGGTATCGGGGCAATCTAACCCTGACTCCTGATAATCAACTCTGCTCTAGAGATAATTCTAAATCTCTATTTACTATCTTTTGAGACAGGTATCGAGGCAATCTAACCCTAACTCCTGAAGGTTAAGCCTCATTATGGGGATAGCCTTGTGAAAGATGTCAATCTAACTAATGTCTTGGCAATCTAATCTAGATATTGGGGGACTAAGCTTCATTCTAGAGATAGTCCTAAAATCTCTATTGATTATCTTGTTGGACAGGTATTGGGGCAATCTAACCCTGACTCCTGAAGGTTGAGCCTCATTATGAGGACACTCTTGTTAAAGATATCAAATCTATTAGGTATCAGGACATTCTAACCCAGATCCCTGAGGATCAAGCTTCGTTCTAGAGATGACTCTCAAAATCTTAATCTATTAGGTATCAGGGCATTCTAACCTAGATCCCTAGGGATCAAGCTTCATTTTGAAGATGACCCTCGAAAAATCTATTTGACCGATGTCTTGAAAACCTAACCTAGACTTCAGAGAGTCAAGCTCTGTCCTGGAGATGGCTCTAAAATCTTCATCAATCGATCTTTGCATCATCAATTTTTGAAATCTATTCTTCTGTGCTTCAAACATCAGACTATTCTTTGAATCAATACGCTGCTCGCACATCAATTCAAAGAGGGGAAAATTGTAACACCCCAAAATTGGCATCTTGCAACCCTAACCAATTTTGTTGCATTTGTCATTCTTCTAAATCATCAAAGTCCTATTGTACTAGGCAATTCTGAGTTTTGACTGACTCTATTCGACTCGAGTGTCAAATGTAGAAAAACCTAAATCTGCATTAATCATACATTATATCTAATTCCTATATATCTATTGGCTAAACAAACCCTATGATTGAATTAATTTAATTATAAAGTCCTAGCACTTTAATTAAATTAAATTCACCCTCTTTAGCTAAGACACATAAAAAGGGAATTAAATGATATTTAGTTATTAAATAAATATCCTCTTTTTCAATAATTAAATTTAATTATTTAGATAATTGAGAAAAACCTATTTATGAGGCCACATTTATTTGTTTAATTAAATATTCTCTCAAAATATTTCTTCTGTTTAGAAATAGAATCTTTGAATTAATTGCACTTTAAAGAGAAAGAAAACAATTAAAATCAAAATAAAACATTTAAAATCAAAGAAAGAAAACAATTAAAGCAAAGGGAAAAACAATTTATTGTTTTCTTTTAAATAAAGATTTCTATTCTAAACTGGCTTTTCTATCTATTTTATTTTCAAAGAGGAAAGTTTCTATTTTGATCATCTCTGAGTCTATAAAAGAACTCCCATTCCTCATTCAAAACCCCACTCATTTTTTCATGCATTATTAGAATACTGAATCATTGCCACATTCTTAGTTGATAATCTCATATATAATAATTTCATTATTGCAATAGATTACTTTCAATTTCTAGAATAATTGCATTGAAATCATGTCTTAGATTAATCTCACATCTTTCATTTCTTAGAATAACTCTGCCTTGTATTGCATTCATGGAGAAAAATCCTTCATTCCTAGATTGGTCTATGGTTGTGAGACTCTCATTCTGAGAGCTATTTTGAAAACCCCGTTTGGATAGAAGGCAACAGGTCGAATCATGCAGGCAGATAGGATGAATAATCTCATATTCAGTCTTGTGTGTATCTGGTGAAGAAGGACTATGTTGAAGTGTATGGTGAGTTAACAAGGCCAAATTTACCACATACAATAGACTCATGTGAGTGTCATGCCATTTGTAAATTGTTGTTGGTGCAAAAGTGGATTTGAAGTGCTCGTAGCTTGTGTGACTGGCGGTTGCGAGATAACTGGTTGAGCATGGACTTGTTGTGCAATGGTGGATTGGAAAATGGTTGGTTGAGAAGAAATGGGTTGTGACATTTGGATAGGTTGTGATGATTGTGACACCGAAGGTCCTTGGATATAAAGTGGTGTTGGTTGTGCGACTGTGTGCACTATGGATTGAGTAGCTATTGGTTGGAGAAAATGAGGTATATAATGGATCCGACTTGGGATGTTCTAAATCTTGGATCAAATATTTCTTCCACCATAGAGTAGGAAAAGTCACATGGGATGTTTAAAAATAGTCCAATTTGTGGTGGTATGATCCCAGATGGTAGTTGGATTCCTTTTTGCTAAAAAATAGCAAGAATAGTACGACTGTTATGTCTAATGATGGCACTGACCATGTGCGCATGTCTAGGGTGGCTCATGAATGCCTTCATGGTACTTTTAGTAGGGGTTTCATTGGGGTCAGCCCATATATGTTCACTTGAAACTTGATTTTGAGGGTCAAAAAAGACCATGACATTGTTATGGTCTGTCATTGGATTAGACAAGATAGTGAAATAGTTGGTGCCCATGTCTTTCCTCTTCTTAGATCTGGTTTTTGATGGAATGAAATGAATGCTGCTAAATGGATGATGTGCAAGATGACTAGGATGTGGGATTAGGGTATTGGATTATTAAAGGATGATGCTTAAATAATAAAAGGATATCCTAAGGACCTGGGATGACTTGATGTAACAAAGGATTATGAGTTTCCCTCCCTAATGTAAGCTCAATGATTGTGTCAACCTAAGACATACTTGTGGTCTTCAAAATATGGGATTATTTGTTAATGTGAACCAACCTTTTGATCAAGGTGCTGAGGCCACAAGAACAAAGTGAGCTATCCTAAACAATGTGTAGCTAAGGAAGCCTAGGAAGGATTTGGATTAAGATGTAGGTACTATGCAACTCAAAGGATATGACACCGAGAATAGGTTTTTTTTGGATTTTGGATAATTGATTGGAAAATGTTGGGATTAATTGTATTTTTTCTAAGTTGGTTGGATGATTCACTCCTAAGGATGATGATTAAAATGATATTCCTAAGATGCAAGCTAAATGAATAAGAAGAGGAATAATTGGGTGATGTAGTGACGTGCTTGCTAGTCATATTGGTCAAAGATGACAAAGGTGTTATTCATATGATATTTGTTTATGAAATGTATGACCTTGTTGTTATATATTACCTTATCATATTCTATGCATGTGTGAATATGTTTCTTGACGTAATCAAGGATATGTTGGTATTGTTTGGCTTTGTGAGTAGCATTCTTTTGTTCTCTGATCACGGGAGGTAATGGGGTCTTGACATTCTTATGTATTCCTAGATTTGACATGCCACAAGAACACATGTTTTTAATTAGAAAGTCATTTTTTGCTGATAAGATCTTGGTTGTATTGTTCAATGGTAATAATATGTTTCAATCATACATCAAGGTAGTGACTACACTAAGTATACCTTGAGTCAAACATGATCATTCAAATGTAAAAAAAAATCCAAAAAGGGACAAAGAAACCTTGAGGATTAGGGGGAATGTGTGAAACCTTTGATAAATATTAAACAAGAAAATGTATACCTAAGGAAATTGGCTCAGTGTCAAAATATTTTCCCACGCTAAATATTCCTTCGCCTCATACAAAGTGATATTGGCTTTGTCCAGGACTATGCACGTTGTGGGTTTTGAAAAGAGACTCAATGCTTGAATCACATAAGCTACCTCATGCCACAATCATGCTTTAGAATGCCCCTAGGAATACATATGTTGGGTGTAAAATCTTTAGGTGATCCGGGTAAAATCCACTTGGATCGATCCTTGCACAAAGATTAAGACACTTTCAGAGGTAGATCAGGTAGGCTTCTACTTTAGCAAGTGTTTAGTAAGGAAATCTATTCATGGATACTCCTTGTAGTTTCACAAATGAAATTAAGGCCTATAGACCTACAAGCACCCAAAATGTATATTCTCGCAAGCGAGATTCAAAATGTATAGTCCCATCGAACGTGCTATAATGTATACAAGGAAATGTTCAGCCTACAATCATCAACTAAAACATCAAACCATTAGAGGGTTAGCATGTAAAGATTCAAACAACATGAAACAAGCATGAAAGCATCAAAATAATCCTCATATCATCAGATATAGACAGAAACAAGTGCACCCAAGAGGCTTGTTTGATTTTCTCTCTTATAGAGGTGTGAATGTGCTCTCTCAAACACAATATCAAAATCCCGAAGTGAAATGCTAAGATGAATGCAAGATTCATGGATGGAGGAAGGATTCAAGAACTAGACACTAGTCTCAAATCTTATCCTAATGATTAAGCTACCATAGATGCAATGCAAAGAAATATTGAAACTAAGATTGATTTACCAAATTGATCCAAACAAGTAATATCTAATTGATTTAAGCATGAAAACATGAAACTAGAAATGAAAATGTAAAGCAATTATAGCATAATAATGATGCAATAACAAGATGAGAGATGAAATGCAAGAGAGTATTACCTCTTTTTATAGATTTGTGATGTGAATGGATGATTGAGATTAAGAGGTGGAAGAGAGATGAATGGCTACGATTGAGGGTTAGGTTGGAAAAGTCAAAGGGGATTGTGCACATGATTAGAGATAAATTACCTTTTACTCAAGGTTAGAGGATTTATTAGCAAGAGGTGGGATTTGAAAGGGACAAAGTGATTTAAATAAAGTGTTTTTATTTTAATCAAGCTTAGAGGAATTTTAAGCTTGTGGAGGGACTTTTAATAAATATGATTTTTATTAAAATGGGGATTTTTGAGGGAAATGTATTTAAATAAAATACATTAGGATAATATTTATTAAATATGTAAATACCACAAATGAAACTATTTAATTTTGGCTCTACTAGGGTTTCATGCATGTGTCTTTGCTCTAATCTTTTCATCTATCATACCGCATTTACTATGGGATTTTTGCATTAGGGTTAGCTTTTAGTATGGTTTCGGCCAACTTTGGCCTAGTAGTTGTTGCTGGTGCACGAGTTGAAGCTTCAGAAAGCCATGGTGCCTCCTCTGAAAAAATGTCCTCGCAAGTTCATCCCGAAGGTATTTCATGAGGTAACCCTGATATTGTTCTTAATATACAAGAATTTGATTATGCATGTCAATGGTTAGAAAAGAATACTCTGATTGGATATTTTGTGGGTCGTACTCCTCCTGTAAGTATCCTCAAAGATTGGGTTAACAAGAGCTAGACCCCTCATGGGGTCCACCTTGACGGTGTGCAAAACCTTAGCAAAGTTTTTTTTCTTTTCCATTTTTCTAACCCTTCCCAGGTGGAAATGGGTTTTAGCCGCGGGCCCTAGACTGTTAGGTCTTCCTTGCTTGTTTTTCAGTGATGGTCTCGAGACTTCACCGTCTCGAACGATAAGAAACTTAGGGTTCCTATTTGGGTTGAGTTTCCTGGTCTCCCTTTGCCATGCTGGCCATTCATTGAGTCCATTGCTAAAACCCTTGGTAAGGTCATTGTCATGGAACATGACAAATTTTTTAATTCCCATCCCTAGAAGCGTGTCTGTGTTGAGGTCGAGCTTTCTAGGGGGTTCAAAGACACTATTGAAATCTAGGTTGGTTCTCTCACCATTTCTCAAAAAGTGCTTTATTTGAACCTGCCCAACACCTATTATCAGTGTCAATTGGAAAAACACAATATTAAGGATTGCTCGTTAGCTACCCCTTGGGTTAAGCCACCGCCAAAGGAAGTACCAGCCAAAAATACAGAAGCTGGAAAAAAAGAAGAATGGACTATAGTCTTGCAAAAAGGAAGGAATGCCTCAAGCTCCAAGACAACACAAGCCACTTTCACTGTTGTGTCACCTCCAGAACCTTTGGTTGGAAAATCTCCTTCCAATGATTTTCCACTGCCGCTTGTTTCAAACCCTATTATTCAGGGGAAAAGCTCTGTCACGAAGCCTTCCACTCCAGAAGTGGTGCTCGCGCCACCAGTGGATTCTTTGGTTTTCTCCTAGTCTTTGTGCCAGTCTCACAGTCCTAATGGACACATGGATGATCGAGATAAAAGGCGGTTTACCTCTTCTAGAGATTTACTCCCCAACTTTGGCTCTGTACCAGCGTTCTTGCAGAATAGATTCTCCTCTCTTGGGGACGAGGAAGCCATGCAAGAGTTTTTATGAATTTTTTGTCCTGGAATGTGCGAGGTCTTACTGACCTCTCCAGAAAGTACTATGTTCATGATACCTGCCATAGACTTCATAGTCTAGACGTGTTATGTTTACAGGAGGTTAAGATCTTTGGGTTTCTTCTTAACTTTGCTTGTCGTGTCATATGGCTGGATGACATTATTTTTTCATCTCAGCATGAAGCTGGTAAAGGTGGTGTCATTAATATTTTGTCACCTTGCCTTTATTCTTCTGTTATTGCTCATGGTTTTGATCTGATGTAGCGTGTCACCTAGATTTTTCTTTCTTTTCATAATCATTCTTTTGGTATCATTAATGTTTACGCCCCCAATGATGCTATCAAAAGATCTCAACTTTGGCACTAGCTGGCAGACAATCTGCCTCCTGCCACTTGGGTTATGTGTGGGGATTTTAATATGGTTGAGCTAGCCTCTAACAAGGAGGGAATTACTCCTTTTCGCTAGACAGCTGAGGAGAGAGAAGGTTGGTACCACATGCACAATAAATTGGGCCTTTTTGATCCCAATTCTAACCACCTCCAGCAGGGTGGGGTTTGGCATACTTGGTCCAATTTCAGAGCTAGCTTTGACCATATATTTAAGAGGCTAGATCATGCTATGATAATGGCTCAATCTTTTTTCTCTTTTTGGGAAGATCAAGGCCTACATGTCATTCCTCTAACAGATGTAACCTTGTAAGACCACTTCCCCATTTATTTCTCCATCACTTGGTAGTCTTCTGCTAGAAGGGCTACCCAAACACAGTTTTATCTCAACACGTCAGTGCTGATGCATACCTCCACTATTGCTCACATTATTCAAGTATAGAATTTAGATCCTCAACCCCACACTCATCTTGGCTGGATTCAATGGTGTAATGAGTCCATCACCTGCACTACTAGATTTCATCGCATCTACGACCGACAGTTAGCTTGTTACAGGAAGTGTTCTTATGAAGCTAACACTAAGGCTCTTCACAATGCTCTGGATTTGATTGCGTCGAATCCCTTTGAGTCTACTCTCTAGCTTAAGCTATCCCAGCTCCATCATGAGAAATAGATTACAAATGCCTATGCTGCTCATGGAGCTCAAATCAAAGCTCGCCTCCACTAGTTGGAGGTGGGTGATAAAGCCTGTAAGGAGTTTTTTTATGCTCTCAAAGCCCGTCATACCAATGTTGGTATTCAAAATATTAAGCAAGGATCTGACACCCTTATTGAGCTTTCGGCCATTCTTCAGGCTTTTGTTCAACATTATGAATAAGTGTTTTCTTCGTAGGGTAATACTACTGCACGGGAAGAGGCTCTGAAGGCTTGTATTGCTATTACTCCAAACTGCCTAGTGGTCAAGAAATGTGCCTTTTGTGAGCAGTTTCTTACCATCTCTGATCTTAGAGAAGCAGCTTTTTCTATGGCCAATGATAAATCTCCAGGATGCGATGGCTTCCCCTGCGAGTTCTACAAACACCTTTGGGATGTTGTTGGTCCTGACTTGCATAAAGTCTACCACAAGGCCTTTCACAATAAAATTTTGGGCACTTTAATTAATAAAGGAAATATCAAATTCATACCTAAGTCTGGTGACCCAGAGGATATTTGCAATTGGAGGCCCATCACCTTGTTGAACGTCTCCTACAAGATAATTTCAAAAGCATTAGCTCTTAAAATCAGACATCTCCTTCTTCTTATTCTCCACCCTGAGAAAAATGGTTTTATTAAGTACAGGTATATTCTTGACAACATTATTGCTATCTAGGAAGGGATGGAATGGGCTCGCCATTCTAAGCAGGCTACCCTATTTCTCAAAATTGATTTTGCTAAAGCATATGACCACATTGAATGGCCCTTTATTCTTGCTATGCTTCAAGCTCTTGGGTTCGGTCCTCACTTCTTGCAGCCTGTGGAAATTATTTTTGGTGATGCCTCTACATGCATTACCATCAATGGGTCCCAATCTGATACTTTTGGTCCTTTTTGATCCATCTGACAAGGTTGTCCGCTGGCTCCTGCCTTATATATGCTTGCTGCTGAAGGCTTTGGGTACTTTCTTGCCAACTCTATTTCCTCTAGTTTAGTTCATGGAATTTCCCTTCCTGATTCCTCTTCCTAGCTTGTTAATGGTCACTCTATTGATGACTCCTTTCTCACTCTAATTGAGGATGAGGAGAACATCTCCAATTCCTTGCAATGTCTGGACACCTTTTGTCAAGCCTTTGGATCTGCTATTCAATGGTTTAAAACCCTTTGTTTCAGACAGTATTTTCTTCCAGCCCCTGCCTAGCTTAATAATTTTGGCTGGAAATGGGTTCAGCATGGGGAAGTTTTTCATTTCCTAGGCATTCTCTTTGATTTCCATGGCTCCTCTGTGGATTTATGGAATGCTGTGATTACCAAGATTGAAAAAAAGATGCAATATTGGATCTCCAAGCCTCTTTCCCTTGCTGGAAAGTTTCAGATTTGTTCCAAAGTTTTGGATGCTACTCATGTCTACTACTCCTCTTGTTGGGCTCCCTCTAAGGCTTCTTATCTCAAGCTGGAGAATTTTCTCTAAGATTTTCTTTGGGTCTCTGGTGCTAACGACCATGGTTTACATAGGGTTGCCTGGGAGTTATGTTGCCTTCCTCGTGACTCTGGAGGCCTTGGCCTTCTCTCCACTCAAAGGAAGGGGCATTCTCTCTATGCAAAGTGGATTATCTATGCTCTTACTGGTGATGAGGCTTGGAAAATTCTTGTTAGGCACTGCATCTCTTCTGGATTCCTAGTTCATAGGCCGGCTTGGAAGGGCATTGGTCTCCAGACCTTTCTCACTATGAAAGAACCTATTCAAATATAGGGTACCTTCATCATCAACAAAATTTGGAAAGCTTGGAAAGATATTAAGTCTTGGCTTTGATGGGCTGGTGATGCCTTTTGCAATGGTCTTTCTTTCAATTAGCAGAGCCTCTGGTGGCCTCCATTGTTTTCTATTCAAGGAATCCCTTTGGCCAAGACTCAAGGGACTAGTGCTATGCATTTTTTCAAACGTAGCATCCAGACTCCCAAGGACCTCTTCTCTAGAGCCTCTACGGGTCTCTGATCATGGGAGGATATGTAGGTGCAGTATCATTTGGCTCATTCTGATCACCAAACTTTTGTTCTTTTGGTCTCTGCAATTCCTGCCAACTTGCTTCATAAGATTGGCATTCAATCTGTCAGGCCCTGGTGGAAGGATTGGAAATGGTATCTTTCCATGCCGTTCAACAATTGTAAACTGAGGCTGGGTGATAGGTGGTTATCCCCCCATCTTCCAATGGTGGATACCCTTAATTAGAGATGGCATCTTCATTCTTCCACTTTTCACTGGAGCTCTCACTTTCAAAGCATTTGGGCTACCATTACAGAGCCTAAGATGGATCTTTTTTCTTGGTGTCTACTTTTTCAAGGGCTCCCAGTTGGCCCTAGGCTCAAACATCTAGGTGTTCATGACCCTCGATTTCCCTTCTATGGTTACCCTGAATCTTTTTTGGACATCTTCTGGTTTTGTAGGAGAGCTCAACAGTATTGGCAATGGATTCATTATTTCTTCAAGCCCTTTCGGCCTGAGCCTTTTTCTTGGCACATGATTGCCTTAGGAGATTCCCCTAGACTTCCCTCCAAGTTTACCCAGATTTGGCATACTTTTAGGATGGAGATTTTGTTCACGTTATGGAAAGATAGGAATGTTGTTATTTTTTCTCATAACTTTCTTGATACAAATGTTGCTCTGTATAACAAGGCTTGCATTTGTAATAATGTTATGATGCAGATTCAAGTTCAGGCCAATAAAGTGGTTCTAGAAGTGGCCCACCTGCAGGAGCTTCTCAATCATTGGGGCAATGCTCCTTGTACTATTTCCTAGGTTCCTCCTGATGCCATTTCTTCTGAGGGTACTCCTCCCAGAGGCCGCCACCATGGGTGCAGCTCCTTTGCATGCTACTCATGCACCCCGCATTCGCAGGCACCCCACCACCACTCTCTAAGAGGTGGCAGTGATAGATGGTGGTGCCGCTTGGCTTCTCCACCTCACCATTCTTCTAGGTGGTCTCCAGCTTTGGCTCAGTCTGCCCCTCCTAATGCTCCTGGTTCTCATCGTGGCTCTGATTGGCATCCTGCCACCTCTTCCAAGTTTCCCAGCCTAGCTTTGGCCTTTTTGCCGCTTAGGGTGGAAGAGAAAGATAAAGAAGAAGCTGAAGATGATGGGTGGTCGCTTCCCAACCCTACTGTTAACCCCAATAATGTGTGGGGTTCTGATGATAAATATCCTCCTCCTTCTGCCACTACTCTTGCTGCATAATGGCTATATGCCTATTTTTTTTGATGAATAGTTGTACTCTATTTCCGGCTTGGCCGTGTGGCTTTGCGGGGTGATTTTAATGTCCCCCGGCCCCTTTTTTGTGGATATGTAACTTTGATATTTTATTAATTGAAAATGCACTATTCATAAAAAAACTATTTAATTAATTTAATCAAATAGTTAGATGAATAAAAGGGACTTTAAATCCCTTAATCAGGTAGTCTCTAACAGGACTGGTAAGTTTGTTATTGTATGAACTTTTGTAAATCCTTTAAGAGGGTTAATGTCATATAGGAAGGATTACATCTCTTAAAAAAGTAGTCCTTGTAGAAAATATTATGATTCTCTACAAGGTATTAATGACCTATATATGCTTCCTTATAAAGATCTTCATATCCCTTAAGCTCACAACCTTTGTTCTCTGTTCTACTTTGCTTTCTATTCACTTCTCTACTCAAAATCATCCTTGCAACTTCTTTTCTTCAACAAATCTCTCTAATATGTTCCTTAATCCTTTTATTTTTAAATATCCTTCTTTTGTCCTTCATTCCTGACCTTTGATCTTAGGATTAATAAAAAACTTAATCTCAATCTTCCCATAAACCATTTTTTTGTTCTTCCTCTTGTTAGTTGCATCGTGATTTTCCTTATGACCGATAGTGGCCAACTTCTGATAATTGACCTCTATATTCCAATAACTCTTCCTTCTTTCTGATTAGTAATTTTGATAGTAATTACTTCTTTGTTTTACATCAATGACAAAAATTAACATAATGCCAATAATTTCTAACAATCTTCTCAACAATTTCTAACATAGTATATTAATCTTCAAGAGACTCTCTCTGAATCTCAGGAGTATGATATTCTTCCATGTTTTGGGATGGTTACGAATTTTTTGACTCGAATTATTTTGGATATCTTGAAGGCTATATCCTCTTCAAAGGTGACATCTGTATTGATCTCAATCTATTTTTTGTCCAGGTATAAATATCTTATGGGCTTTTGAGGTTTAATTATAACCCACAAATATCCCTTTTCTTCTAGAAGGTTCATGTTTGGATCTTTTCTCTTTAGGAACATATATGTAGACTAGAGAACCAAAGATTCTTAGATGAATGATGTCAGGTTTGATTCCATAGAAGAATTCTTTAGGGTTTTTTTTTCTATATTGGAGTGAGGAAATCTATTTTGACTATATACTGTTGTACTAGAGGCTTCAACCACGAATGAGGTTTCTATATTTTGATCATACATCATGGCTCTAGTAGCCTCAACAATAGTTCTATTTTTCCTTTTTGCCACCCCATTTTGTTGAGGATTATAAGTAACTATGAGATCCCTCTTAATCCTAGCATTAGGACATAAATTCTTAAAGATATCTTTTATTTATTCCCCCCAGTATCAGTTCTAAGAGTTTTGATTCTCTTTCTGGATATATTTGTTGATTGCAGAATGTTGATAGATGACGTTGATGATGATTTTATAGAGTATAGTTGTTGTTGATGGAAAACCATTAAATAAGTAATAAATTTTTGTGTAAGTATATGAAGTTAAACCAACTGGTACACAGTAATATTCAATTGGTAAAGAGAAGTTAAGTCAAAAAGGTAACTGGTGAAAATGATAACACGTGAAGGACAGATCGGTTAAGGAAGACATGTTTACTATCAGTACATTGGAAGGTGTAAAGTAAAAAAGTATACCATGATTTTGACCATGAATCTTAGGTCACACTGGTAAAGGAATAAGTGAAGATACCACCAACTGGTTAGTTCGGTGAATAGGTAAAAGCTAAAGGTTATTGAACAATTTTGAATAATTGGCTAAATTAGTTATGACGGTTGATGATTCAATGAATTTGGACAACATGCAAAAATATAGTACATTGTTCAAAGAGTTGAATAATTAAATTATTGGGTAGTAGTGCATAGATTTGTGTATGAAACCAAGGTATATTTTGGCCAATAATATTGAATTAATATTTCACATTGGAGATAACAACTTAAAGTTTGTTATGGACGACGCGCCAAGGATTTCAAGTTTTGATGAATTAGTTATGATTGATTAAGTTATTTAGGATAGAAGGAGAAACCCTAATTAGGTTTAAAGTTGAAGGTATAAGGTTTTATGATGATAGCCACTGTTGTTGTGAAGAGATAGTTATGTTATTGGCAAGCAATTGAAGTATTGTTGAAAAGTAAGATCTTGGAGAGCGATTACAGATCTATTTCCAGATAAGGTACAAGATTTGATTCAGAACAAGAACAAAGCATCAAAGGATCTGATTAGCATTGAGGAGTGCATATCATAGGTCAATTACTCTTGTTATTTTCCTAATAGCTTCAACAAGTTAAATCCCTTAATAGGGTAGTCTCTAGCAAGACTTTATTGCGAATCCCTAAATAGAGTGAACACTGTAATAGTGGGATTAAATCCTCTAACAAGGTAGTCTATAATAGGACTTTAGATACTTCTAACAATGTATCAATCAATCCTAATAGGGTGAGTCACCTAGAAAGTGACATATTCTAAGCTTCTAACAGAGCACTCTTTTCAAATGTAGTGGGAATATTGTGGGTTTCATCCCCATCGTGGTTTTTCCCTCTGACCAAGGGTTTCCACAATAAAAATATGAGTGTTATGTGTGTGGATGTGTTGTCATTTCATTCATTGCACTTTTACTTTACAATTATAGTTATATGATTCATAGTTTGGAAGTTTCTTTTGCTTCTATTTAAAGGTATAAGTAGAATTCTAAAAGTTTTATTAGTCCTGATTCACTTCCCTCTTAGTACCTATTATTTCCAATAATTGGTATCAGAGCACAAATTCTCTAGAGGAAATTTTTTACAACTTGGGGAGTAGATTTGAGGAGATAGAAATCTATAGGTATGAAAGAAAGTTGGAGGAAGCCAACAAAATGATTGAGGAGTTGAAGAACAAGCTTAAGACTTAATTAGAAAAAATAAAAGAATTGTCTGAACAACTAAAAGAAAGTCTAGAAAACATGTTAATCCCTAAGTTTTGTTGATGATTAGTGACCTACACTTAGTCATTTACTTAGGTAGTTTTAGTTGGTTATCACTATGGCTGAGCTAAAACTATTCAAGGTTGAGCAACATTGCAGAGAAGGAATACAGGTTTCTGAGTTACATAATGCCGAGCCGAGTAGAATACTTAAGTGTCGAGCAACAGAGATGTTAAGTACCAAGTAGAATAATTTTTGCATACATGTCAGGATTGATTCAAACTTTGAGGTGAATTGTTTAGGATGACTTGTATGAGATTTGGGCCGACATATGTACGCATTTAATATTTACCAACAAAGTTATTTACACATTTAATTGTTTTATCCTATGCATGGAATGGAGCCAATCAGGAAATTAGATGCATTGGAGGCATATATATTAGATCTTGATCATTGATCTAGATCTCGTAGATAGATCCGTAAAGACATATAAGATTTCTTCTAGCCCTAGTATTACAGACAGAGAGATACACATAGAGAAGGGTTGTTGTGTTCATGAAAGATGAAGAATGAGTTATTTTGAGAAGAAGCCTAGATCAAGTAGAATGACAGAGCAGTGAAGAGTAGAGTAAAGACATATCAAATTGTGAGATCACATAAGGTATTAGAAAGAGAAGATCCATCATCAACATCTGAGTGCATAACGAAGGATCACTACTTGAAACATTCTAACAGGTGTATCAAGTGAAATCTCTTAACAGAGTGGTTCTAATAGACCTACTTTAATTCTCTTAGCTAAGTGATTACTTTATTGTAAGTTTAAATCCTTTCACAAGGTAGATTGTAATGATCTTTAGTTCTTAACCGAACAGACCTTTAACTGGGTAGATTGCATTTTGTAATCAAGATCTTATAGCCCTAACAGACACACTTTATTTCTTTAGTAGTGAAGATTTTTTAGGTGTCATCCCCACCCCATTTTTACCTATTTGGGTTTCTGGGTTACCAAAATCCTGTGTTATGAGTTATACATTTCATGTTGTTGATGCTATCTGATGTTAGGTTAAATTTATATATGTATGAATGTGGATCAATTTGTTTTAAGTGATTAAGTTTTGAGATTTGATTCACCCCCCCTCTCAGTATCTTGCTTTCCCAATATTGTACTTCCAAAAATTGGTATCAGAGCACAGTTCTCCTATAAAAGCTTTTAATTAGCTTGTGAGTACAGATATTGAGATGGAGGTTTACAAGTTGGGTAAAGTCATTGAGAATCAGAAGATCGAGATTCAGCTAGCATTACATCAGCTTGAGATATCAAGAAAGGAATTGAAGAAATCATTGACAGCTAGGAGAGATTTAGCCAAACAAATGAATGATACTCATTATCAGGAAGATGACACTACAAATCTATTTCAGATTGGAGATTCTATTGAGAGCGATGCAGCAATTGTAGATCTACTGGAAAAGAACAATGTACTGTGTGAAGAAGTTAGAAACTTGAAAATTGAATAAGAAATGTAGATAGTAAGACTATGTGAAGTAGTGGAACAAAAGAAGAAAGTTGAAGATGACAAATCTATGGCAGAAGAAGATAAAAGAGTGATAAATATCAGACTTGATGAAAGGACACATGATGTGCAAATGATGACAATCAATCAGGTTGACATGGAAAATCAACTGCTACTTGCAAATTAGGAGATTAGTATGAAAGATATGGAAATGATGAATCTGAGATCTAAGAACAATCAATTGAAAGATGATTTGAGATCTGAGAAGGAACTGAATGAAAGGTTGAATAAACCTAATGAAGCTTTGACTCATTTTTAGAATCTGATGAAAGCATTAAGGAGACCAAAAGATTATTCTAGATTAGGTCACACTAAACCAAAGACATCTACTGAGAAAGGAAAATCATCTAAGAATGGTGAAAGGAGGAATGCAAAGACAAAGAAAAAAAAACCTGTTTGCCACCACTGTGGAAAACCAGGTCATACAACAAAAATTTTCTGAAGGAAGAAAGGTAAGTCCAATCCTAAACCTAAGTTCAATGGTTACTGTTTCAATTGCAATAAATTTGGACATAAAGCACATGAATGTTGGGCTGAAGAAAGTGATGCACCTCCCAAACCAAGATTCAATGGTTATTGTTACAAGGGTCAGAAACATTGTCATAAAGCACAAGATTGCAGATCCAATGATAAACATCAATGGACATCTAAGAGACAAACAAAATCACCTAGGAAAGGCAACACTTACAATTGGGATTATAACACAAGGTAGAGTTGTCATTACTATGAAGAATATGGACATGCACCTGAAGATTGCTTAAAGACACATTTCAAAGGAAAATATAAGAGTTGGATGAATGGAAGCCTAGTCTACTTTAGTTGTTTGAAGATTGGTCACACTAAGAGAGAGTGTAGGACAAGAGTACCTGCTCCTACTGTTGAGGAAATAAGAGCACAGATGAACCAGACATGGGCAAAGAAAATAGAGTCGAGCAGTGGTGAAACTACTAAAGCCAAGGTCACCCAATCCTATGGATTAGGTGATCACATCGTCTCTAACTGAGAAAGAGAGGTATATAAGGAACTGCATTTCAATTTTCAAATCTTACATTAGGTCCTAATATGTAACAGTGCCAAAGTCCATATTTGCATATGTTGAGATGCACCAGGACATGTTTGTGAAAAATTCCGAGAAGAGTTAAACTGCACTATAGGTGTCGAGTTGGTTGGCCAAGTAAGTTTTGTGATGGCCAAGTATGGCAAGCTGAGTGGTATGCAAGTTGCGTTAGTCAGCCAATGATAGCTGGTTTGCACTAACCTAATGGGAATAACATTTATTGCTTACCTACCTTGACCTTTCGAGTCTATATAAGGATGAATAATTTATTCTTCATTTTGCCTTTCAATTTTTAGTATTCACAGAGCGATCAAAGATTTTGCATAATTGATCTTAGCAAATTTTGTTTCAAAAATATCGCCAGTGTGTCGTCGCCAACCCTAAGGTGAATAGTGCAAAGTGTTACTTTCCGAGGTACCATATTCTTCATTTTTGAACCCTAATTTTAGAGATTATGGCTGCAAGTTCTTCCACACTAGTCAAAGGTTTGGAGGAGGAGCTAAAGAAAATTAATCTAGTGAGCAGTGATGCATGTGCACCTCCTAACTTTCAAGCCATACCTGAAAACGCAATTTTAGGTTATCTAAATGGAGGCCTCTCATCTATTCCACCAAAAGTACTTATGATCCACGATGTTAGATCTTGTTACATGGTTAAGATTGGTGAAGTAGGTGATAGTGAATTGAGTAAATCCTACAATAAGTTGTGTGAAAATGGAGTTCTAAAAGACGAATTCAAGCATTTAGCTGACAAAGGGTTAACTCATGCCCTAGATTTTCCACCAGACTTCAAGGATGAATGGATCAAGGTTGTTCTAAGCTAAGTTCATAATATGCATATGTGGTTGGACAATGGACTAGTTAGGATCACTAAAGATATTATTTATTGAGTAACTAGATATCATGTTATCAGCAAAAAATGAATAATGAGAGATCAAAGTAAAGAAGAAATAGTAGCTAACACAGGAGCTCTCTGGAATAATAGAGGTATGACTATCTCTACAATTAAAGATTTAGAAATTAACTTTGGAGAGAGAGTGATTGCACATAATTTCTATCATTTGAGCCGACTGGATAGTGTTCCTTACATAGCTGTGGACCGAGCATGGAAGATAGTCAAGAAGAATCACACCTATGACCTTCCCGAGGTGCAATTGACACAACTAGCCAAGAACCTACTATCGATCAGAAAAGCTAAGAGCTCATCATGTAGGTTTGGTTCTTTACTAGTTTGCATATTCTTCTATGTACAGAATTCATTTCCTATATTGGAAAATATTGTTTGGAAGAAGGATAGACCTATTACTGTGCAGATTAGTGAATGTATTCAGCGATTAGGCAAAAATTTTAATAGTATTATGGGAAACTACTTTGTGGAATTCAAAAAGAGAATGAGGTTGAGATCTATAATTCCTAGTTCACTTGTGGATAAGCACTATGAAGAGATATGTTTTCTAGTCGATACAAATTACACTTACATTCAGGCTGTGACACCTAGGGTATCATGGCTGGAGCCATTTCCCTATGAAGTTAACATTGATGAAACATCGACAGCTCTCACAACACTCCTTGTAGAGGAGATTGATACAAAAGAAAAGAGATTTGGAAATTATGATGAAGCTAAGGCAAAGATATCTATGAATCTTAAGGAAAGAACCATGGAGAGAAAGAGGAAAAATATTGTGAAGAATCTGAAGAAAATGGGGATTACCAAGTGATGAGAAGCCAGAGGATGCACCTCTAGGCATATCTACTAGATAAGGAGAAGATATATCTGAAGAAGAAGAAGAAAGAATAAGTGAATCTGAGGAAGAAATTTTTGTTAAAGCAAAAGAAAAGAAACCACTAGTAGCCAAGGTAACTAAGCTGAGCCAAGCAAAACCTAAAGTTACCCCTCCCATTGCCAATCATCCAAGGATAGGGGCATCTGCTGCCATATCTCTAGTAGTACAAACAAAAGTATATGTAAAGAAGGTTGGAGAGAGTAGTTCTAGATCAAAGAAAAAACTTGCAACAAAGGCTGTGCCGAGTCTACAAGTAAAGAAACCAAGAAGAAAACTACATTTGGATCCAGAAAGTGATTAAGAAAAGACTGAAACTGATGAACCCAACAACATACCAACAACATCATTCAAAAGACCCACTGATATTAATGAGGTATGTGAGAATTTGAGGAATTATTTAGGGTTATCTAGCTTTAATTTTATCAAGTATGAGAAATTGAAGGTAGATGATAAGCATAAAGTTCAGGAAGGTCTACTATATATGATGAGCAATCTCAAGTTAACTCCTGTATAGATAGGAAACAATGTGTCGAGTGAACTATATGAGTTTCTATCTAGCAAATGGGAATTTGCACTTACTACTGAGAGACAAATTAGAGAACTTACATTAGCTAAGGTTATCCCCGAGATGACTAAGAAACAAAGAGCTAAATTCAATGAGGAATACAAGCATAAATTTCAACCTAAACTCAAAGGATATGTTGTTTTGAAAAATTATATTGAAAGTATAGTACAATAGAGTACAAGGATATGGAAGGTAATCTTTGGATTGATAGCTCCACAAAAGGAGAAAAATGATGAAGGGACATCTGGACAGAAGGATAAAGAAGTGGAAACCACCCCTACACCACAAAAAACAAAAGAACAAATTACTACTGAGCCTAACAAAATTGGAGAAGAACCAAAAGAAAAAACACATACAGAAAACACTATTGATCTAACAATAGATAGTCCAATTGACATCACAATTGATGACTCTAGTAATTTGGATACTGAGGGTCAGGATGAGCTGAGAGATACAAGTAGGGAATCACCTATTAAGGCTACCGAGGCTAAAGGAGAGAAGAGTATAGAGAAACCCGTAGATAGAGTTGAACAAAAGGAAGCAAATAAGGATAAGACAGATGAACAAGAGGTAAATTTACAAAATTTTCCTATTTTAGAGGTTGTAAAAATAGCTTTAGATAGTGGAGAGGAGATGAGGGATAATAACAATGAGCCTAAAGAACAAGAGGCAGTGCAAATGTTGGTTGATTTACCACACTTGCATCATCCACTCCCAGTAGATTTAAAACATGAGGTATGCCTAATCAACATGCAATTTTGACTGAATTGAAAGATGCAATGGTGACTACTACTGAAACAGGAAAAGGTATTGTAGAAACAAAGCCGAGAAGTAGCTCACCTGAATTTAAGAAGAGGAAAGTTATGAGGAAGAAGTCTCTGATTCTTGATGTCACATTAGATGAAGTGATTGTGATTCCACCATGGGATCCCAATGTTTTATCTTATGAACAGATTGAGACTCTTCAAGAATCAAGAGGAAGAAAAGGAAGGAAGAAATGAAAAGAGAGTAGAAGCAAAAGTAGGTGTTACATGACATCAAAGATATATTTGTAAAAGCTTTTGACATGGAAGATGAAAATCCTCAAGCTCCTATTATTAAACAGTTAGTTCATATTGTGAAAAAGGTAAATGATGACAACATTGAAGCTAATGAGAAGTTATTACAATGGTCTGAGAGGAAATTTGAGAACAAATTACTGGCGAAAATATTTGGAGAGATTGCGACAAAGTAGGTTGAACTTTCTTCTCTTGTAGAAATTTTGGAGGAAGTTGCAACTAATGTTTATTCTTTGTATAAGAAGTTATGTGATGTTGAATTCTTCACAAAGGATAATCTACAAGCCATAGATAAATTGCAATTAGACTTGAAGTCAACTGGGAGTTCATTGAGTATGGATGCTAGCACTAGCTCCTTACATTTCAATAGATTGACTAATGCACAAAGGAGAATAGCTGAGCTCATGGATGAAGATGGTCAGATAAGGACCAAATTGATTACTATTCAGACCAACCTCATACCTCATCTGGAGGTAATTTAGAGAGAAATTTTAGCTGCAAAAGAATTGGTTAACAGAAATGTAGATCTCTCTACTGCAGAACGTTTAGTGAGTCTAGCTATTGAGCTAGAAGTCAAATTAGAGGTTATGAAATTTTTTAAGGACAGTTGGGACACTGCATTTGCTTCCACCTTACAACTTCATAAATAGTTTTTGGATAAGTAAAATTTAACCCCACCTGTAGTCAGTGAAAAAAACAAGGGGGAATCTGACAAGGATACAACGTAAGAGGAGCAATATAGGTATAAATGTAAATATTTGTTTTGAAGGCATGTATATTATGTAACTTTTTCTATATAGTATAGAGTACATTCCTAGGGGGAGTACATTGTGTACTTTGGCAACATTTTGGATGGAATGAATCAAAATGATAAGTGTGTTTTTGCCACTAATATCAAAGGGGAGATTGTTAATCCCCAGGTTTTGTTGATGATTAGTAACCTACACTTAGTCATTTACTTAGGTAGTTTTAGTTGGTTATCACTGTTGCTAAGCTAAAAATATTCAAGGCCAAGCAAAATTACTGAGTAGGAATATAGGTTGCCAAGTTACATCATGCCAAGCCAAGTAGAATACTTAAGTGCCAAGCGACAAAGATGTTAAGTGTCGAGCAGAACATTTTTTGCATACATGTCAGGATTGATTCAAACTTTGAGGTGAAATGTTTAGGCTGACTTGTATGAGATTTGGGCCGACATATGTATGCATTTAATATTTACCTATGGAGTTATTTATGCATTTAATTGTTTTATCCTATGCATGGCATGGAGCCAATCAAGAAATTAGAATGCATTGGAGGTATAAATATTAGATCTTGATCATTGATCTAGATCTCGCCAATAGATCCGTAAAGACATATAAGATTTCTTCTAACCCTACTATCACAGATAGAGAGAGATACAAAGAGAGAAGGGTTGTTGTGTTCATGAAAGATGAATAGTGAGTTATTTTGAGAAGAAGCCGAGATCAAGCAGAATGACAGAGCAGTGAAGAGAAGAGTAAATATCAGATTGTGAGATCATAGAAGGTATTGGAAAGAGAAGATCCATCATCAGCATTTGAGTGCATAACGAAGGATCACTACTTGAAACATTATAACAGGTGTATCAGGTGAAATCTCTTAATAGAGTGGTTATAACAGACCTACTTTAAATCTCTTAGCCGAGTGCTTACTTTATTGTAAGTTAAAATCCTTTCACAAGGTAGATTGTAATGATATTTAGTTCTTATTTGAACAGACCTTTAACCAGATAGATTGCATTTTGTAATCAAAATCTTGTAGCCCTAACAAGCACACTTTATTGCTGTAGTAGTGAAGATTTTGTGGTTGTCATCCCCACCCCAATTTTACCTATTTGGGTTTTTTGGGTTAACAAAATTTTGTGTTATGAGTTATATATTTCATGTTGTTGATGCTATATGATGTTAGGTTAAATTCATGTGTATGAATGTGGATCAATTTTTTTTAAGTGATTAAGCTTTGAGATCTGATTCACCCCCCCCCCTTAGTATCTTGCTTTCCCAATATTGTACTTCCAACACAACATTGATGAATTATCTAAAGGAAGTGTTAACACTGAAGAAGTTGAGGCTGCAATAGCAGATCTAATGGAAAAGAACAAGATCCCAATTAAAGAAGCAACTAAGATGAAAAGAGAACAAGAAAGTCAAGCCATAAGGATGTGTGAAGTGCTTGAAGGCATGGGAGTTGCTGAAGATGCAAAAAAGGACTTCTTAAACTACAAATAAGAATGCTAAAGATCTAATAAGAGAAAAGGATATTATACTTCAAAGATTACACATGAGAAGCATGCACTAAATGAATAGATAAGTGACATCGGTGATGAAAAGTTACAAATGTGTGCTAAAAATGAAACATTGAGGAAGGAGAATGAACAATTGAAAGAGGACTTGAAGATTGAGAGAGAGATAAATGAAAAAATTAATCAATATGAACAAAGCCTATAAAATATGGATGAGCAATTGAAGAATCAAAGGTGACTTAGAGATATGTCTGGCCTAGGATATACCGGTGACAACAAATTTGAAAAATGAGAATCATCCAAGTCTAGTGCTGAACACCAATCAAATATTCTTAAGGTTTATACAAGTACACAAGGTAAGAAGCCTACTAAACCCACTTGCTACAATTATGGAAAGCCTGGACACACTGCTAATGTATGTAGAATAAAAATGGTGAATGTTTGAAGAGATACTCATTTTGATTATTATTGTTACAATTGAAATAACTATGGTCATCAAGCTGATGAGTGCAGATCAAGAACTAGTAGTAGATCATCTGAAGAGAGTTTCAATGGATACTTCTATACATGCAAAAAATTTGGACAAAAGGCAGAAAATTTTAGATCAAGAATACCTACAAAACTGGTGAGTGTTCTAAGAAGAGAATGAAACATGAATGTCACATGAACTATTTGTGGAAAATATGGACACATAGATATGAATTTTTGATTGAGGAATCCTAGAGGTAATGCTGGGCCCTAAAGGACAACATGTATGCCATGTCTTTATTGTCACAATGTTGGACACATAGCAAGAGATTGTAGGGATAGGAACTGGTCACCAAGCATTGAATATGGGAAAGGTAAAAAGACTGTTAATATTGAAGAAGTGATGAATGAGATGAAAAAGATATGGGTGAAGAAGGAAGAAAGTAAAGAATATGCCAATGCATCAACATGTAACCCACCATCCTCTGGCTTAGGGGTCTCATCCTTGAACTAAGCAATTATTTTTTTCTTAGGGACTGAATTTCATTGTTATATCTAACCAGTCCCTTATAATGATGAGCGGTAATATCTATTTGCATAGTGAGATGTATTGATGTTAATTTGAATGAATTACATAAAGATGAGTTGTTGTAAATTACTGATTTTATCATTTGAAAAAAATATGTACAAAGCTACATTTATCTTTAACTAGTGGAAGTTTTAATTGGTAGAGTGATATCAGTGAAGTGCATTAAATGTTTTGTATCGACTAGCTGTTGGACAAATTTTTGGGAAAATAAATTATAAGAAAAACTATTTATTATTCACCTTGCATTTCAAAGAGCATTTATAGGATCAAAGTGTGATTTCATATTTTGATCAATTGTGTGATCTATTTGAGCTGATCACTCAAAGAAAATTAAACTATGAATTTGAAAGCCCTAAATAAGATATTGAGCAGAGCGGTAGGAAATTATGAAGGAATTTGGTGTGTTTGAGTTACAAAGCAGTAAATCTATTGAATCACTATGGCATCAAGGATTGCTACACCTAAATTGATCAAGATAAAAAATTTGGTGGAACTAGAACACAAGCTAAACCCGTTGAAGGCAGCAAAAGTTGACAAAACCAGTGCCCTATCCCTAATTCCACCTCGTGTTCTATTGATTGAAGATGTAAGAACATTTATTAATTGAAATATTGTTGAGTTAGGAAATGAACAGATATAGAAGGAATACATGACAATGTACAACAATGGAGAACTTAAGGACGAGTTCAAACATCTTCAAAAAAAGGGTTTAACACACATTTTTGACTTACCCAAAATCTTTAAGGAGTGGATTTGATATGTCTTGATTCATTTTAAAAATCAATTCATATGCCTAGACCAACCAGTCAAGATCACCATGGATTTGATTCATATGATCACAAGTTTGTCAGCGGATAGGGAACCTTGTACCCTAAGGAAAATATCCACAAAGGCGGTTGGAAAAATCACGAAGTCCAAGAAAGTTCATATAAAAATGATGATAGACGACATTGAAGATCAAGAGGTTTGATTTGCATCGATGATTGTCGATTACAAGGTCTACCAGTCGATTCAGTTGAATAGTGTGCCCTGTGGAGCTATTCATGACGCTTACTGACTAGTAAAGGAAGGAACCAAATATGACCTAGCTGAGATAGTGAGAACACAACTATTGGCTAACCTAAAGAGGATTCAGACTGATAAGAAGCAATAACTAAAGTTTAGATCAGTTTTGGTATGTATGTTATTCCATGTTCAAAACTTCTTCCCTAGGAAAGGAGCGGTAACATGGAAGATAGATTAACCAAATTTATAGCAAATTAATAAGTACATAGATGAACCAGGTGATAACCTAAATTTTTTTATGTGGGGATACTTTAAGTACTTTCAGGAAAAAATGTACAAAAGGTATAGAATTGCACCACATATTGTGGAGAAGTACAAAGATACTATTTGTTTTCTATTTCATACTTACACTTGCAAGATTCAAGTGGTAGATCCTAGGATTTCATGGATACCAGTAATAGGATATAAAATTGATGAACAAATGTTAACCTTTAACATTGCAACATTATTGAAGCTACCAGTTAACAAGGAAGCAAAGAGGTATGACACTTTTGAGGATGCTTATGAAATAATCACGTTACAATTCAAAAAGCCAAGAATAGGAAGAAAAGAAAAGAAGATCATGAGTCATTTGGAAGAACATTTTGTAGCTGTTGAAGGTAGCAGTTCCACAAGTGAGAGACAAAAGAGAATTCTAGATGCTTATGCTAAGAGGAAAAGGAAGCAAGAAAAAACTCAAAGTAAGACTCTAGAATTACCATCGGTAGAAGAGTCTGGTATGGAAAAGAGTGATGAAGGTAAATCTTTTGACCCTATTCCACTCCAGGCATCTCAACCTATCAAGAAAAAACATATGTGAAGATAAAAACTTGAGGTAATTCAAAGGCCTCTCCTAGAAAGAAAAATAAGAAGACAAAAGTAGATAGTGAGAAAATTGATTTAGAGAAGGGAATCGCTGACTTGGGGAAGTCTGAAAAGGCAAAATTCAATATCCCTAAGAGTGCTACTGAAGTTTCTAATGCAATAAAAGAACATGGGATGATAGGTAATATCAGTAACTTTAAATTCTCTAAATTATCTTATTAATACAAGAAAATAATTGAAGATGCTATTGTATTTCACTTTCACAATTTCATCAGAACACCTAGTCAAATAAAAAATCATATTGTTGATGAACTATATGAAGCAATTAATAGAAGATGGAATTATGAAGTTGAAAATGAAAAGGAAATAAGAGAAAGGACACTTTTCTATACTATGACACATTTGACAATAAAGGAAGTAGTTGAAGCACTTGAAAAATATAAAGTCAGATTCAGTATTGGTCATAGGACTGCAAAACTACTAGCTGGGAAGGCGAAATAAGTTGAAGAACAGACAATGGTGATATGGAAAAGGATATTCAACATGGATCAACCATAGGTAAAAAAACACAATAGCTACATCTCTATTGTGTATGTGATGAAAAAATACCTATTGGGAGAAATCTTAGACATGCAAACATTAGAGATAAAAGACATACAAACTACATTAACATATCCAAAACGTACTCCAAACACAAGTTTTCCACCACAACCTTCGATGAGACAAACAAGGGCACCCAAGCCTTGTTTATTTCCTCTTAGAGAGAGTTGTGGGTGTGCTCTCCCAACACAATGTATAAACTCCACTTGATTCCAAATGACAAGATGCAAAGTAAATACAACTACAATGATATGATATTAAATGACTCAAGAACTAGTTATAGAGAACTAGTCTCAAGCATTCAATGGATGATATGAGAGTGAATGATGAAAATGAACTATAAATATCTAGTATTGAATGAAAACTATAAATGCAAATACCATATTGAATATAAACAACTACCAAACAAGGGTTAGTACAAAAACTCTAAATGAAAGCAATATGATTCTAAGCACAAACTAGTATGATAACAATGCATGAAAAATAATGGGTGAATTACTCTTGACAAGGATCCTATTTATAGGATTTTGGAGGGCTTGGGTGAGGTGGAGCACATGTGGCATCCATATAGGTGCCACATGAGGGACACATAAGCCATGAGAGAGGCCAAGTTTTCTCACACATGTGTGAGCAACTTGAGATGTTATGGGTCAATGTGTACTTGAAGTACACATGTAAGAGGTGTGTAAGAGATGTCATAGTTTTAGTCCAATGAAACACTTTTAGAAAGTGTAAGGTGTAATCAAGTTTGTAAGAAATCTTGTTGGCACCAAATAAGTATTATTTGAAAAAGTTAATTTTTGGAAATTTTCTCACACGTGTAAGCAAATAATTAGGAATAATGGGTGAAAGAATAGTTGAATTAGCCTAATTAACCTTAGTTAATTAGTGACTAGGTTTATTTGGTGAGAGTGATGTGAGGTAGGGTAGGATCTAGGTTTAGATTTAAAATTAATCCAAATTATTTTTAGTCTAATTGTGGTTTAGAAGAATTTAAGCATATCAGGGAATAAATAAATTAAAATTTATTTAAGAGGGGATTTTAATGTGGGAAGGTATTAAATTAAATTTAATACACTTAGGGGATAATCATTCAAATTAAATTTAAATACTTTAGGATAATGAAATTAATTTAATGAGCTTAATTTAATTAAGTGGAAGAATATAACAAATATAACTAATTAAAATTAATTATAATGTTACAAGGGACAATTTTAGGCATCTACATTTTTCCCCTCTTTGATGCGGCATTGAGAATGATGTTGCTTCAAAGAAAAGAAAAACAAGATGCCCTAGAGAGAACAAAAATTCCTAACATGATGGTGGTGAAGGAGCGTGCCCCCTCGATAAAATGATAGAAAAATTAATTTTTGTAAACTTTTCTTTAAAAATGGCAAAAAAGAGGGAGAACGGACAATTGCATGACGAATGAAGTTCTAAGGAAAAATTAGAGGCAAAAATGGGGTCTGAGACAGAAACGGGTCCCAAGGGACCTATATATAGTCCACAGGGGCACTAAGAGAGGTCATTTTCATTCACAAAGAACAAAAAGGCAGAGCATAGCGAGAGCAATGACAGACCCACAAGATTGTATGCAACATAGATAGTAAGTTTGAATGTACCATCAGGTCGATGCAGGACCACTAGTGAGTTTGACACCTTAGCTGTGTACATTATTTAATTTGTGTATTTAATGCTACATTTATGGTGCACAGGAGGGGAAAACAACCTGTCGGGGTAAAGACAACGATCGGTGGATCATTGTCTACATAGATAATGATTGACCGATCATTGTCTTTGAAGATGGTGACCGACCAATCCTCATCTTTGTAGACATCGATCGACCGATTATTGTCTTTGCAGATGATGATCGACTGATCATCACCGTCGCAAGTGACTATCGCAAGATAGTCATCTATGAAGATGAACAATGGGGATCATAGACGATTGTTTATAATAGTCATCTGCATGGATGGGGGAAGATGCTTGAGGCGGCTATCATGGATTTTCATCTCTACAGATCGGTGTACATGTGAATCAATGTCTGTGCATGTCAATGGGCGTCTATGCTGATTGACCCAAAAAATGCAAAAAAAGATAGGGAGGGAGAAAATAGAAGAGAGATTAGGTGGGACAAGGTTCCCTAGATAGAAGATAGAATGATTGACATGCATTATTGTGTGTGCAGGATAATATTCTACATTTTTGGTCATGAGAGAGATGGTCGGAGACCATGGAGCTCTCTGATCGATTGACACTAATAGAGTGGGGGTAGGTCACTTTATGAGGCCTAGATCATGTTCATCTATGGCCGTGACTGATAGTGCATTATGTTCTCATGACCTCTTTGATCAAGAGGTGGCATAGTCACACCTCGAGATTTCACTTCCTAACAAGGGAAGCTACTGTTACCTTGTTAGATGCATGGCATATATACTACATTCATATCTGAGGATTGATACTGGATTATGTAGAGGAGGGATCAGAGACGTACCTAGAGCTGACATTTGGACATCCACATGATCAGAATCCCACTTTGAGATAGTGGTTATCATGGATGGCCACTATGACAGCATGACCACGGCTGGGTTAGGTAGCACTTTACTTGGTAGAATTAGCTGGAGGGTGAATGATGCCTGACCATCCAGGGCATGGGTTTCCAGTAGGATGGGCACGTGTTTTAAGTGCCATGTTAGAAGATGAGGGATAAGAGTACTGCTGGGAATACACTATCCTTAGGTAGTTATACTATGACCTCCACATGTGCATCTATTAGAGAGGCAAGACACTGGGAGAAAGAGTGACACTCCTATTAGTATGGGTCTAGGAGCATATTGTGGTGATATGTCCCATCAGGAGGCACAAAACATGAGAGGCTTATGATCCATATAATTTTATACCATAATTTGATCCGATATGAGTCAACAAACTTAGTGGGACACTAATGATGGAGTGTAGATGAAATGGTTAGATCTGATTAGACACCATATGAAACTTGTGAGGCATGAGGCTACCAGGTTCCACAATAGCAGGATTACATGGAGGATGGATGGCTGGATCCATATGTTTTTAGATATGTCTAGATAGATTGCTGGCTCAACAAGAGGACAACATATATGATATCATGGTACATGCTGTCATGAGTACGAAGATAGTTTGGGCAGGTTCAGGAGTTGTACCAAGTTAGTTCCTACAACCACTGGTCACACAGGAGGTGGGGAGTCTCTCGGGGATAGGGGTAGATTTGAGGGGATCCTGAGCCTCATGGTTAGGGATGGTTTCAATACCATGAAAACAAGGATAGGATGGGGTTGTAGATGCAGGGGTGACACCAACCTATGCATAGTGGTTGGCCGCACATAGGCTAGTTAGATTGATGATACCTGGTGTTATATAGGAAAGAGACTGCCTGAAAGAGGGAAGGATAGGGATGGGGTGGATGGTGATGATGATGGGGGGGTGATGATTGAGGAGATGGAGGTGGAGACAAAGGAGGAGGGTTGAGGAGAGGGAAAATGAGAGTGGCGGCTCAAAGGCAATGAGGACAGGTTCATATTCCTATAGATATAGCATCGCTAGGGTTACAGGGATAGGGGCCACATGGGACAAAGGTGCATGAATAGGTACAAGAACCTTAGGTTCCATTATAGGGATAGGGGCCATAGGGGCCACTAGCAGGGTATGTTCCACAAGATGCTCAAGATACCATTGTCGCAGAGTGAGACAACCTGCAGAGAGAGTTCAAACATCTTCAAAAAAAGGGTTTAACACACAATTTGGACTCACCAAAAATCTTTAAGGAGTGGATTCAATATGTATTGAGTCATTTTCAAGATCAATTCATATGGCTAGACCAAACAATCAAGATCACCAAATTTATACCAAATTAATGAGTACATAGGTAAACTAGGTGGTAACCTAAACAATGTTATGTGGGGATATTTTAAGGACTTCCAAGATAGAATGCACAAAAGATATATAATTGCACCACATATTGTGGAGAAGTACAAAGATACTATTTTTTTTCTAGCTAATACTGATACTTGCAAGATTCAAGCGGTAGATCCTAGGATTTCATGGATACCCGTAATGAGATATGAAAATAATGAACAAATGTTAACCTTAAACAATGAAGAATTATTGAAGCTGCTGGTTAACAAGGAAGTAAAGAGGTATGACACTTTTGAAGAGGCTTATGAAATAATCACCTTACACCTCAAAAATCCAAGAATAGAAAGAAAAGAAGATCATGAGTTAGTTGGAATAAAGTTTTGTAACTGGTGAAGGTAGCAGTTCCACAAGTGAGAGACATAAGAGCATTCTAGATGCTTATGCTAAGATGAAAAAGAAGCAAGTAGAAAATCAAATTAAGACTCTAGAATTAAAATAAAAATAAAAAATTGTAAAGATAAAAACTCAAGGACAGCCAAAAGCCTCTCCTAGAATTAAGAAGAAGACAAAAGTAGACAGTGAGAAAACTAATTCAGAGAAGGAAATCACTGACATGGGGAAATCTAGAACGACAAAATTCAATATCCCTAAGAGTGCTACTAAAGTTGCTAATGCAATAAAAGAAAATGGGCTGATAGGTAATGTCAGTAACTTTAAACTCTCTAAATTATCTGATGAATACAAGAAAACAATTGAAGATGCTATTGTATTTAACTTTCACAAATTCATCAAAACACCTAGTCAAATAAAAAATCATATTGTTGATGAACTATATGAAGCAATTAATGTCAGATGGGAGTCTACAATTGAAATTGAAAAGTAAATAAGAGAAAGGAAACTTCTCTATACTATGACACATTTTACAATAAAGGAAGTAGATGAAGCACTTGAAAAATATAAAGTTAGATTCAATATTGGTCATAGGAGTGCAAAACTACTAGCTGGGAAGGCGAAAGAAGTTGAAGAATAGAGAATGGTGATATGGAAAAGGATATTCAACATGGATCAACCATAGGTAACAAAAAAACCAGGTACATATCAAGTAGATGATACCTTTACTTTCTGTATGTGATGAAAATCTACCCATTGGGAGCAAGCTCAAACATGCAAATGTTAGATATAAAAGACATACACAATACATTAACATATCTAAAATATACTCTAACCTCTGATGAGCCAAAAAAGGGAACCCAAGTCTTTTTTATTTTCTCTTAGAGAGCATCGTGGGCGTTATCTCCCAACACAATTTATAAATGCCACTTGATTCCAAATGACAAGATGCAAAGTAAATGCAACTACAATGATATGATATTAAATTAATAAAGAACTAGTTATAGAGAACTAGTCTCAAGCATTCAATGGATGATATGAGAGTGAATGATGTAAACCAACTACAAAGATCTAGCATTGAATGAAAACTATAAATGCAACTACCATGATTGAATGTAAACAACTACCAAATAAGGGTTAGTACAAAAACTCTAAATACAAGCAATATGATTCTAAAAAAAAATAGCATGATAACAATGCATGAAAAATAATGGGTGAATTACTCTTGGAAAGGATCCTATTTATAAGATTTTCGAGGGCTTGGGTGAGGTGGAGCTCATGTAGCATCTACATAGGTACCACATGAGGGATACATAATCTATGCAAGACACCAAGTTTTATCACATATGTATGAGCAACTTGAGATGTGATGGTTCAATGTGTACTTTAAGTACACATGTAAGAGGTGTGTAAGAGATGACATAGTTTTAGTCCAATGAAACACTTTTAAAAAGTGTCAGAGGGTGTCATTAAGGTTGTAAGAAACCTTGTTGGCACCAAATTAGTATTATTTGAAAATGTCAATTTTTGGAAATTTTCTCACACATGTGTGAGAAAATAATTAGGAATAATGGGTGCAGGAATCCTAGAATTATCTTAATTAACCTTAGTTAATTAGTGACTAGGTTTATTGGTGAGAGTGATGTGAGGTTTATTTAGACTAATTGTGGTTTAGAAGAATTTAAGCATGTGAGGGAATAAATAAATTAAAATTTATTTAAGAGGGAATTTTAATGTGGGAAGGTATTAAATTAAATTTGATACACTTAGGGGATAAGTATTCAAATTAAATTCAAATACATTAGGATAATGAACTTAATTTGATTAAATAAGTGGAAGAATATAACAAATATAATTAATTATAATATTACAAGGGATGATTGTAGGCCCCTACACTTAGAAAGAGTTAATGGGAGATGTGTTAGGTAGTATTCCAAATATTGTTACTCATATTGACCTAACCAAGGATTCAGTTGGTCATGTTATGGTTGAAGATATCACTAAAAATTACAACTCTCCTATGGTTGGAGATGAAGCTAAAGATATACCACTTCAGTCTCCACTTGATGTAAACCCTGTTGAGATCAATGATGATGTAGTTGATATTGAAACAAACAAGGTTGATGAGATTGAAATGAGTAAGGAAATAGAATAGGTGACTGAGACCACAGATCTACCAAAGCACACAAAAAAATAGGTAAAAGATATAGAACAAGGTGAAGAAATCAAGAAAAAAAAGATGAGGACACAAGATCAAGAACATGAAAAAGAGACAAACAAGGAAACAATTTATGGTGGTACATGTGAGAAATGTACTAACGATGGAGTTGAGACACAAAAAGATAATACTACTATTACTTCAAAAACCAACACTAAGGATACCAGTGAGAAGAAGAAAATAAAGAGAATGGAAGAAGATGAAGAAGAACATGATGAAGAAGAAGAGGAAGAAGATGATCCAGACTATGCAATTCTAAAGAAGGATGTTAAAAAGTTAAAGCCAAAATAAAAAATACTATTTTCAAGGAAATTATCTGAAAAGGCTTAGAAGAAAAGAATAAAGCAGAAGTTCAAAAAGAAAATACTAAGGAAAGCAGTTGCTATACTTGCTAATCTAGTTCCTTATGTAGAACTTGATGAAGAAGCATCTATTATTGATCAACTCAAAACCTTAGTTGATGCAACTACTAGTCTAGATCATGAAATGGAAGAGGAAATGATTAAATGAGTAGAGAAGAGATTGGAGAAGGAGATGATGGAGAATCTATTGCAGAATATTACTCTTGATAAAGTTTCACTATTTGAACTAGCCAAGGAACTAAAGGAATCACTACTTGAATTCAAAAAAATCTTTAAAAAATATCTATTCTAACCAACTTCACTACAGAGAGTAAGTAAAAGAAGGATGAGCTAGAAACAAAGTTGGCTACACTTGTCAACCAATTGGACCCATTGAACAGTTCCATGATGAATCATACTACAAAATTTAAAGCTTTGATACACAAGGAAATGGAAGTCAAGGCAGGAGAGGATAGGATAAGGATGACTTTTTTGGAATTAAAAGGATTTCTTAGTCCACACATGGACATTATCCAAGCATATCTTAAGAAAGTTGAAGTATTGATAAGTACTCCAGACATGAATACACTTGACAGTATGGAGGATCACCACATTGCAATAACAACAATAAAGGAGTCATGGGAGCATTTGTGTGCTAGTGCAAAGGTACATTTCAAGACTGTATTTGAAAAAATATAAGGTATGAACATCCTTGTACATACAATTTTTTTATCAGTCTTTAGCATTATTATCAAAAAGGGGGAGTACATAGTAGATCAATACAAAGAGAGAGTATACAAATTATATAGTCTATGTTACAAAGGGGAATTAATGATTCATGGGGTGTATGTAATCAGACATGGAGTATAGGTTGTTTTGAAAAGTTTTTTAAAGTTTTTAAAATTTTTAGAAGGTTTTGCACAAGTTTTTTCCATCAATGCCAAAGGGGGAGAATGTTGATAGATGATGTTGATGATGATTTTATAGAGTATAATTCTCATTACTAGAAAACCATTACATAGGTAAGAAATTTGTGTGTAAGTATATGAAGTTAAACCAACCAATATAGTAATATCCAATTGGTAAAGAGAAGTTAAGTCAGAAAGGTAGCCGATGAACAAGATAATAGGTGAAGGACATATTGGTTAAGGAATACATGTTTTCCATTGATACATTTAAATGTGTGAAGACAATAGGTATACTATGATTTTTGATCGTGACTCTTAGGTCACACTGGTAAAGGCATAAGTGACGATACCACCAATCAGTCAATTTAGTGAATAGGTAAAAGCTAAAGGTTATTGAATAGTTTTGAGTAATTGGCTATATTGGTTATGATGGTGGATGATTCAAATATGGAAAACAAGAAAAATGTAGTACATTGTTCAAAGAGTTGAATAAGTCAATTATTAGGTAGTTGTGTATAGAATTGTGTATGAATCCAAGGTATATTTTGGCCTATAATATTGAAGGAATATTCTACATTGGAGATAACAAACTTAAAGTTTTTTATGGATGACGTGGTAAGGATTTCAAGTTATGATGAGTTAGTTATTATTGATTAAGTTATTTTGGAGGGAAAAAAAGCCTAATTAGGTTTGCAGTCGAATGTATAAGGTTTTATGATGATAGTTGTTGTTGTTGTGAAGAGATAGTTATGTTATTGGGACGCAGTTGAAGTATTGTTGAAAAGTAAGATCTTGGACAATGATTATAGAGCTAATTCCATAGAAGGTACAAGATTTGATTCAGAACAAGAAGAGAGAATCAAAGGATTTGATTAGCATTGAGGAGTGCATATCACATGTCAATTAATCTTGTTGTTTTGCTGATAGTTTCAACAAGTTCAAATACCTTAATAGGGTAGTCTCTAGCAAGAATTTATTGTAAATCCCTTAATAGGGTTAACACTATAATAGTGGGATTGAATCATCTAGCAAGGTATTTTGCAATAGGACTGTAGATACTTATAACAAGGTATCAATCACTCTTAATAGGGTGAGTCACTTAGAAAGTGACATATTGTAAGCTCCTAATAGAGAACTCTTTTCTACTGTAGTGAGAAGATTGTGGGTTTCACCCCCACCATGGTTTTCCCCCTGACCAAGGGTTTCCAGGATAAAAATATGAGTGTTATGTGTGTGGATGTGTTGTCATTTCATTCATTGCACTTTTACTTTACAATTACAGTTATATGCTTCATAGTTTGGAAGTTTCTTTTGCTGCTATTTAAAGGTATAAGTAAATGTATAAAAGTTTTATTAGTCCTGATTCATCCCCCCCTCTGAGTACCTATTATTTCCAACAATATTTTATATTACACTTTTAAATTCTTTAAAATTAGTTAGATTTTCTTTAGACTCCTTATGTTTAAAATAATATATCCAAGTCTTTCTAGAGAAATAATCAACAAAGAAAATATAATATAAAAATCATCCTATAGAGGCCACTGGCATGGGTCCACATAGATCATAATGAATGAGTTCTAATATAGCTTTATATTTAGTTTCACTATTATGAAATGAAGTTTTGATTTTCTTACCTAGGGAACATCCTTTACAAATTCCTTCATGTTCACGCTGAAGTTTTGGAAGACCTGCAACCATTTTCTCTAATGATGGAAGACCAAAAAAATGAAGGTGCCCTAGTCTTTTATGCCAAAGCTCACAAGAATTTGAGGATTCATGAATTAAATCTTTAGTTGAAGAAGTGCATAGTTTTTGCAAACATCTTTCTTATCCCAATAGTGTGTGCCTTATTGATGATGGAGTTATTGGGCAATGCCAAAACTTTTCCTTCCATGAAAGTAATCCTATATCCTTTGTCCTCGAGTGTAGAGATAAAGACTAGGTTCCTCTTTATTCCTGGTACAAATAGAACTCCTAAAATTTGAAGAGATATGCATAATTTTATTTTTATGGTACATGTCCCAATTCCTCTCACTGGATAATTTGAATCGTCCCCAATAGTGACTTCTTTGTTTGATTCTTCTACCAGGCTATCTAGATGCTATCTACATCTGGTTATGTGTCAAGAGGCTCCACTATAAATTACCAAAGTGTATGGACTAGATGAGACTTGACTTGATAATGCTGAATATAATATAGATTTTTACTTATCATCTTCATTTCTAGATACTTCATCAAGTTCACCCTCAAATCGAACTCTATTTTTGATCTTTAATCTTCGTATAGAATTGATAAAAATGGGATTTTGATTTTCCTCTTGATTTGAAATCTTATCGGATCTTCCTAAGATTAGCTCTGATATCACGTTGTTGTTTGATCAGATTTAGGGTATGTAATTATTTCAAAATTGTATGTATACATTAGATAAATTCACAATAGAATGTTATCTAATCTTAGATAGATATAAGTATATCTTGATAATTTATCCTTATAATTTTGTCTTCATATATATTGATCTCCAAATTTATATTATATCAAATCACTTATTTGATATATATCAATATCAATATAATATAAATAATCTTCTTATTAACCAATATGTATGGAGGACTTTATATATATCTCAATATCAAACTAAGGCTGAATTGTATTACTATTAATAATCAATTTCATCAAGTTAATTTGATGTAATATATATTCTTCAAGGATGTCTCACGAAGGGACATACCTCTTCATGGGACTATGTGTCTCATGAAGAGTGATGTCTCTTTGTGAGACATTCTTATTATCAAGGTTTACCAACTTAGCAAATTGCATTATCGACATGCTATTGTTTATCAAAGTCGATCCTCATTATCAACTTGTTAATGTTGATCTTCATATTAACATTGAACATTATACTAGAGGATACATATCGACCTTCATTCTATTTTCTATCCAAACATATGTTTAACAATATCCTTATTAACAATGATAAGTTTGTTACGTTGATAAGATAAAGTCGATATAAGTATTTTGATGATCATATAAATATGATTATAATTATTGATAATGACAATCACAGTGATATCATTATCAATAATGATTAATTAATATTATAATTCAGATTCATAGTTGATACCATAATCAACATAAATTAATGTCTTTATTTGGTTGATACCATATTCAATTTTTGATAATCAAAACAATAATGTTAAGTTTGTATTGTTATCAACTTTATTAACAATTAAAGTTGATAACAATATCAACTATAATATTGATATTACTTTTATTCATATTAGTTATCAATAATGATAATAATGATAGTTATATATAATGATAACTATGATAGTTATCAATTATAACTATCATAGGTTATCAAATAATAATAATTATAAAATGAATCTTAATAAATTCTCTAGTTGATAAAATCATCAAATGTAAAATGATAATTATCATTCTATCTAAAGAAGGAGATATCAAATGATTGAGGCTAGAATAATCTAACCAAAGCTACAAACATTAACATTTAGAGCCCATTTTCAACCTTTTGTAGACCTTGGGTATCTTCTTAGGTTCCCTCATACCATTCTCTTTGTATTTGGATTAGAAAAATTAGAAGGCTTTTTAGAAGAAGGTTTCTTACTTTTTGATGTAATAACCTATTTTTTTAGTGGTTTCCTTTATGGTTGTGGGAATGGTTCCATAGGGTATGGATTTCTAAACCATTCTTGTGTCCGTTTGATGAATTATCTGGCTCTGTGATCTATATCATCTTTCAACTCCATTAACATATTTTCATTTTGGATTAGAATGTCAAAAATTATCTTTGAGTTGTATAGTGGATGTAGTTTATTTTTATTATCTCTATATATTGCCTCATTAGTGGTCAATATTCCACAGGCTGCCCTTGCAGGGTCTAGGTCATATCTACAAAAATACCTAAACCTTAATTTGTAATCATTTACAACATTATCCCAATGATATTCTAGATTTGTTTCATTCTTGAAATAGGCCTCAAATACATGACTCAAACTACCAATTGGATCAAATTATCCTCTCTCAAAATTTAGAGGTTTTAAAGAATATTCAATCATCTCTAGCTTTACTTTTTTGAAACCTTAATATATAAGTACACATGGTGTTATGTATGTGGAGCCTAATTAGACTCAGGTTCTTTCGGCATGGTTTCACCCCAGACTTATCTATAGGGGATTGGGGGCAGCACCCCCAAGCTCAGAGTCAAGGGGCAGATCCCCTTGCAGGGTCCTGGGGTAGCACCCCAGGCAGGGTCAAGGGGTAGAGCCATCAATTTTCTATTAGTCGAAGTATTTTTTTCCCTAATTAGGTTAAGTCAAAAATACTTGTGAAAAGGGATTAGGGTTTGAGATTCTTGGTATGAGGGTTTTTTCGTATCTTCCTGTGACAGTATTAAGTTGCAGGTTTCAGATTATAATCACTAGATAATAATAAAGACATTGGACTCACTGTTGGTGGACGTAGCCCAGGGATTGGGTGAACCACGTTAAATTTCTATGTTATTGTGTTATCTTCCGTGTGTTAATATTTGCATTTTTCTGCTTATTATTCTAACACATGGGACCCAACCCTAATAGGGAATCAGAAGAATTAATTATGCTTTGCTAAAATTAATTTATGGGCATCACCCACTCACTTACACAACTTAACAATAATTATCATATCAGAAAGGAACCTTGGGATGTAATTTGGAGATATTTCAAATCCTACTATTCTTATGTATGTGAATGTCATAAATTGAATGAAATAAATTCCAAAAATTCTAATTTATGCAATTGGATTAGGAGATAACCTCTTGGAAATGTCTCCTTCTATTTCCCTTATGATGACAAAAACAAAGGCATGATTTGAATTTTTGTAGTTTCTATTTGCCCTTATTTTATGCTCTTTTGTAGAGTTAACTCTAGATAATGATTGTACACCATGGTGTCAGGATCCTTGAGATAAACTTTCCTCTTCAACCCAAGTTAAGTTGCTTGGGTATAAATAAAATGTACCAATCACGAGGTCATGTAATTTGGGCTACTCTTCACTTGGATCAATTGCTCATACAAATTTTTTCTTATCATCTTTCCCCAATCAATGTATTCCTTTCTATCTACAATGACCTTAATGAAGAGGAGCATCCAAGGGTGGATCTCCTTGGTATCTATTAGTCCTACTAATATGGTTAGAAAAGTTACAAAGTCTTTTGCATCCATATGTAACAAAATTATATGAAACACTTTCAATTCCTCTAGTTGCTGCCCTTTGATGTGCTTGCCAAACAATTTTTGGTTTATGTAAGTTAAGGGTCTTTGAGTTTGGAATAAAATCTTTCTTCATAGGCCACAATGAATTTGGTGTACTGGTCCTGTGTGGGGATTAAAAACATTATTTCAAAAGTATCTAGTGATATCTAAGATTGCCTCTCCCAGGGCCCAATATACTCTTCTCTCCACTTTCTTACAATTCCCAATATACGCCATTACTAGGTTTGATTACTATATAGAGGCTGGGAAGCCAAACAATTTTACTATCCAAGACATGATCAACAATGATTCCCAATAGCTTCTACCAGTAGGTGTGTACACATTTCTCAAGAATTCCTTTAGGTCCACATGAACCAAGTTAGTGTTAGTAATATTCTTATCTCTAGACACCAAATTGGTAGGGGTAAGGTAGCCTAAAAATTTATACTTCATTGGAACAACCCTCTTTTGAGACATTACACTATTTTCATGAGGAAAAAAAGAGTTAGGAGCATGTAAAACTTGGGTGTACCATTACTATTCAACCTTGACAAGGAAACATATACATTATTTAGACCATGTCAAGTGGTTCAACCCGCTCTTTGATAACATGAATTATTCTCTCATGATCATCACTCTCTAGTATTCACTTATGAAATCCATGTGAACATGGAACTGGATGAAGAGATAGGGTGCTAGCAATTACTAGGTTTCTATATTGACCTTGTTGTCAGGTTGATAATCAATATAATGAATTGATGGGTAGAATCTAACCCAAAAGATATTTCTTTCTCTTCTCAAGGCCTTTCCTAAGACCTTACTAGGGTACTTCTCTCTACCCTAACCAGAGGACTCTCCTCTTGTCCCTCCTCTCCACCTAGATCTCTCCACCAACTTCAAACTCTCCTCAATCCTTCTCTACTCAAATGTGCATCCATAGGCTCATTTCAAATACCTATGCTCCCAAACTATTCTTCACCATGGAAATAGGTGTTCTTACTATTCCCCTTTCACTTCCCATCAATCTTGATCCATTTTATGGATTATTGCAAATTTCTTCTATCGAGTTTATAAGTTCCTAGTTTTTAGGCCTTGTAGCCTTTTTAGACCAATTAGGCCTCCTAGAATTTGAAAACTTGGATTTAATACCAAATTTTCTTAGAAACCCACCAAAATAACTATGGATCCTTTATATGTTCACCCTAAGCTTCAATATTTTCTAGGTTTCAAGTTCCCAAACTATTCGTACACTGGACTTTCATCAAACCTCTATTTTTAAGGGTTTCTAAAGCATGTATGACAATATGTCTTCTTTTAGCTCCCAATATGCTCATATAAACTCCTAATAACCTCTCCTCTCAACCATATGCACATGATACATGCCCCTACATTCCCCACATTGAGATTGGCACAAACCAATCTATTTAGCAAGTCCTCTTGCCTCTACAACTATGCATACCCCTAGCCAAATATCTTTGTACTCGCCTAGGGCATGCTTGTAAAATTAGTTCCCCTACACACAAGGACTCCAAAATCCATATTTAAGCTACTTAAAAGGTGCCTTTATTAATTCCAAGTGGCCATAAATATCCAACAATGAGAATTCAAGAAAAGGCCATATTTACATAACTATCTTTGGACTGGACATCAACACAGTCAGAACTAAATAATTTACAAACTAGTAAAAGAAAGTACCAAATTGCTAAAATACCACCAAAAATATTACTTAAATGAACTCCTTTACACAAATTCAACACAAAGATCCACCATTTAATCCATTAAATTGTGGATGAAGGCTCTGTAACTCAAAACAGTCTAATTTCTTGCTCTCTCCAAACTCAATCCGTACAATATGATGTCCAACCCCAAAATTAGGGTTTGTTTGGTCTTAAGTAGTCCACTCCCATGTGATTATACCTTGAGGTCAGGTTTAAGACCTCATTAAATCTCTTTCCAACATTCTAGGAAATTTTTTCATGACAACTTTGCAAAGTTGCAAAGTTGTCATGAGCAACTTTTACAACTTTTGCAATTGTGATATTCTACTATCCTAACTTGCAAAAATCAATCCAAAATCACTCCATTGGACCCTAAAACACTCAAAAACACCAAAATTACATGTGTCATTCCATTTTTGAGTCTTGGTCAATGATTGACCCACTTTGACTTTCCTAGGTCTTAAGCAAACAATGAGCCTAGACCCTATTGGACTAAACCACACACAAAAAACCTAAAAAATATTACCAAAGAAAACACTCCACAAATTTGGGACTTTATCTTAGTCCTTATTTCTCCGGTGGTTGGCTAGAACCACCTACAAGCCAAAATTGTCGAAGATCTTCACTGAGACCTTAAGGTGCTCGTGTACCATTCTCCCCCTGCAACAAGAAAGTCAGGGTACCAGATGTGTGATGGACATCAGGCTGATTACATGCTTCTTGAAATCACCCTCTGCTATCCAAGTAGCCTCTAATTCAGGTTGATGCTTTCATTTCACTAGGTTCTCCATGCAGGTCTTGTGTCTAGTCTTCTTCTTCACTCTATAATCTAGTACCTTCTCAGCTTGAGGCTTGATCTGATCAAGAACCTTGAGTTATAATACATCCTTAATCACCTTTATACTATACTCTTGATCCTCTATATCTGTACCCTTGTATTTAATTTGATCATTCACATTAAAGAAAGGATAAATGGACATCTCCTCTAGTAAATCTACTTTGTA
Source organism: Thuja plicata (assembly GCA_018584345.1). Classification (NCBI taxonomy): domain Eukaryota; kingdom Viridiplantae; phylum Streptophyta; class Pinopsida; order Cupressales; family Cupressaceae; genus Thuja; species Thuja plicata. The sequence goes on along the minus strand of MU226828.1, from coordinate 233,137 downwards.
GGCATTAGAGCCATACTTGGTCAACACTTTACATGGACCAATCCTCTTCATTTTTAGCTTTCTTGGTATGCCTTTTTGTAGTCTGGATTTGTTCAAAAACACCATCACCAAGTCTCCTACCTCAAACTGTAAGTCTCTTCTCTTTTCATCCACTTTAGCTTTAAGATTCTGATTAGCCTCCATTAATGTACTTCTCACCTATTCATGAACCTCTCTCATTAACTGAGAAAAATCATCTGCATGTCCATTGATCCCATTATGACCTTTTAAGTCCCTAAGTTCAAGTACACCCCTTGGATGTAATCCATACACAATTTCAAATGGAATCTTACCAGTAGTCTTGTTGGTACTTTCATTATAGGCAAACTCTTCTTGAGGAATGAATTTTTCCCATCTTTGCCCATATTCCTTGGTTAGACACCTCAACAAATTACTAAGAAATTTGTTAATTACCTATGTTTGGCCATCTGTTTGTGGTTGATATGCAGAGCTATGTGCCAAGTTGGTTCCCAAACTCTTCAATAATGTTTTCTAGAAGTGGCCCATAAATTTTACATCCCTATCTGATACAATACTAGTTGGAAACCCATGGATCCTCACTATTTCTTTAAAGAAAAGATGAGCAATATGACCAGCATCATGAGTTTTTTTACAAGGGATAAAATAACTCATTTTACTAAACTTATCTACTATTACAAACACACTATCCAAACCAGTTGGTGTTCTAGGTAGCCCCACTATGAATTCCATACTTATGCACTCCCAAGGCCTATTTGGGATGGGAAATGGTTGATAGTTCCCTACATTTGAGGATGTCTCTTTGGCTTTTTGACATACACCACATTGCTCAACATACCTCCTTACATCCTTCTACATTTTAGGCCAATGATAAAATATCTCCACAAGATCTAGGGTCTTATTTAAGACAAAGTGTCCACTCAAACTGCCATTGTGCTTCTCTTGGATGAGGTTCTCCTCATGTAACCCCTTGGAACACATAGTTGTTTCCCCTCAAACAATAAACCATTCTGCAATGTATAGTCATCATACTCACTATGGAAATGGTTATCAAAATTAGTACATACCTTATAAATCTCTGAGTAATATGCATCTCCTTCATATAGATCATTGAACCCTTCTACTCCTACACTCTACAATTGCATCTCTTGGAAAGTAAGCAATCTCCTACTAAGTGCATCTGCAACTTTGTTGTTCAATCCCTTCTTGTTCATGATTGTAAATGTGTATGATTGCAGAAATTCCATCCACTTTATGTGTCTCAAACTTAGCTTCTCTTGTGTATTGATGTAGCTACTTGAGCTTGGTTATCTATAAACATGACAAAATCTATTGGCAACAAATATTGCCTCCACTTCTTGAGAGCTTGAACCAATGCATAAAGCTCCAAGTCATAAGATTAATATCTAGACTTTTCCTCGTTTAACCTTTCACTAAAGAAGGCTACTGGCATCCCTTCTTTACTTAGGGCTGCACCTACTGCTATATTGCTAGCATCACATTCTACAATGAACAATTTGTCAAAATTTGGAAAAATGAGTATAGGTTGCATAGCCACTTGTTTATTCAACCTTTCAAACCCTTCATTGGATTCCTTGGTCCATACAAACTTTTTCTTGAATCCACCCTTTATGGTATCCAGGATAGGTGCATAATTTTCACTAAACTCCTCACAAACTTCTTATAAAACTAAGCCAAACCATGGAAGCTTCTCACTTTTGTCCCTATTTTTGGAGTAGGCTAGCTTAGGATTGCTTCAACCTTTATTTTATCCATCTTTAGATCACCTTGGGAAACAAAAACCCCTAAATAGACAAGTTCTTGTTTCATGAATTGACTTTTCTCAAGGTTGATAGTTAACTTCTCCTCTTGGAGTTTCTTCAACACAATTTCTAGGTGTTTCATATGCTCTTCTTTGGTTTTTCTAAAAATGAGGATACCATCTAGGTAGACTACTACAAATACACCTATATAGTCCTTTAAGACTTTGTTCATGACCCTCATAAAAGTACTAGGTGCATTTGTAAGCCCAAATGGCATTACTAACCACTCATAGAGTCCCTCTAAGGTTTTAAAGGCAAACTTCCACTCATCCCCCCTCTTTTATCCCAATCCAATAATATCCACTCTTAAGGTCTATTTTAGAAAAGTACTTAGCACCCCCAAGACAATCCATCAATTCTTCTATTCTAGGAATAGGAAATCTATACCTAATTTTTATCATATTTATTGCTCTATAATCGGTACACAATCTCCACTTACCTCCCTTTTTAGGAGCCAATACCACTAGAACAACACATGGGCTAATGATCTTTCTTATCATCCCTTGATCCAAAAGCTCTTAAACTTGCCTCACAATCTCCTTGCTTTGATCTGGTGTCATCTTGTAAGTAGCTTTGTTTGGAAATGATGCCCCTAGCACAAAATCAATCTGATGACTGATTTCCCTTTGTGGAGGTAGTGTAGCTGGTGTCCCATCACATATGATGTCCTTAAATTGATCCAACAACTGTCTAAATTTTGCAGGCATAGGTGTTTGATTGCGTGTCTCTTCCTGCTTTGGTTTTATCAAGATATCATAACCAATTCCTTCTTCCTCCTTCATGTCTTTTAGGAATTCCTTTCCACTCATTAAGAGAGTATTGGTGTCCTTCCTCTCCACTATATCTTCTTCTACCAAGGACTTTATCTTATAAGTGACTTCATGCTTCTTGAATGAGTACTTATTCTCTTTTCCTTGGTGGACTTCTTCTCAGTCATACTGCCATGGTATTCTAATAAACAGATGGTAAGCATCCATTGGTAGCACATCACAAAGTATCTTGTCCAGATACTTCCCTATGGTGAACTCAATCAACACTTGTTCATTGACCAATATGTTTTTCCCCTTGTTCAACCAGGTTACTTTGTAGGGGTAAGCATTAGGTATCCTATCCAAATTTAACTTCTTCACTACCTCCTCTGAGATCACATTATCTATTGACCATGAGTCTATGATGATTCTACACACTTTGTAATTAATCTTGCACTTCACCCTAAAGAGTGCTCTTCTTTTTTTGTGCTCATCCTTGTTAGGTTCTTTAGTCAAGATTCCTCTAAGCATTAGGCTTTCTCCTTTCTCTGAATGAAGAATTACCTCAAATTATTTAGTAATATCTTCTTCTTGCACATATGCAATTTTATCCTCTCCTTGTGAAGATGATGTCTTATCTAGACACCTATAGGTCGAGTGACCCAACTGTCCACAGTTATAACATTTCATTGAAGCAAAATGTGAGCTTCTTCCAAAACCACCATATCTACCTCTTCCACCACTGTGGAAGCTTCTTCCTCTACCATATCCTCCTCTATTGTTTGAATAATTTTTTTTCTCAATGATATTTAAGTCCCCTTGACCTATGGTGTCATTTCTCCTTCCACTATAACCTCCTCTATGTCCTCCTCTGGAGTCTCTACCTCTTCCTCTACCCCTAGAGCTTGAATCTTGCTTCATTCTAAGTTTTTCTTCCACCTTAAGGGCCATTTGAAAAAAACCATGGATAGAAGTTAAGGTAAAGAGGCTTAGCTCCTCTTGAATGTTCCTCCTAAGTCCATTCAGGTATCTAGGTACCTTGATTCTTTCTATCTCTTGCACTCTGGACCTAAGGCATAATTTTTGAAATTCTTCAGTGTAGGATGCACAATCTAAGTCCTTTTGTCTAAGATTATATCTCTTTTTATGCAGTCGGATGTCATAATCCTCTGGTAGGTAATTTTATTTTACCTTAGCCACCATATCCTTCCAATTGACTATTGGCTTCTTCCCTTCTCTTTCTCGTTCTTCTTGTAAGAACTTCTACCAAGTTAATGCTTTCCCTCTCAATCTTGATTTAACTATCTTCACCTTTTAAGCCCATCACATTCAAAGTGATTCTCTATGCCTTCAATCCATTCCATTACTAATTATAAATCCATTTGGCTAGAGAATACATGGATTCCTTCTAATGATTTTCTACTTAGTGCTTTAAGGGATTTGAGGAAAGGTTCCTCAGGTAATGGAGGGTCTGGTTCTAGTTCTACCTCCTCTTCAACTTGATTATTTCCTTTGTCTTTATCCTCTCCTAACTGTTCATTCATTTTTCTTTCAGCCTCTACAACTTATGCCAATTTGTATTTGATCTCCTCCATAGCTTATTCTAGGAGTATATTCTTTTTTTTTTTTTTTTTTCTGACAAATCTCTTTCCAATTCTGCATTGGTCACCATGCTACGCTCACGAGTTGACTCACTCACCTCTAACATGCACACTTTCTTCCCAAGCCTTTCAATGTCTCTGATACCAATTTGATTAGGATAATCTAACACACAAGATATTTATTTCTTTTCTCAAGGCCTTTTCTAAGACCTTACTAGGGTACTTCTCTCTACCCTAACCAGAGGAATCTCTTATGGTCCCTCTTCTCCACCTAGATCTCTCCACCAACTTCAAACTCTCCTCAATCCTTCTCTACTCAACTGTGCATCCATAGGCTCATTTCAAGTACCTATGCTCCCAAACTATTCTTCACCATGGAAATAGGTGTTCTTACTATTCCCCTTTCACTTCCCATCAATCTTGATCCATTCTATTGGATTCTTACAAAGTTCTTCTATTGAGTTTATAAGTTCCTAGTTTTTAGGCAATGTAGCCTTTTTAGTCCAATTAAGCCTCCTAGAATCTGAAAAATTGGATTTCCTACCAAATTTACTCAGCAACCCACCAAACTGACTATGGATCCTTTATATGTTCACTCTAAGCTTCAATATTCTCTAGGTTTCAAGTTCCCAAACTGTTCATACACTGGACTTTCAACAAACCCATTATGTCTTCTTTTAGCTCCCAATGTGCTCATCTAAATTCCTAAGAAATTATCCTCTCAACCATATGTCCATGATACATGCCCCTACATTCACCACCTTGAGATTGGCACAAACCAATCCATTTAGCAAGTCATCTTGCCTCTGCAACTATGCAAACCCCTAGCCAAATATCTCTATACTTGCCTAGGGCCTGCTTGTAAAATTAGTTTCCTTGCACACAAGGACTCCAAAATCCATATTTACACTACTTAAAAAGTGCCTTTCTTTATTCCAAGTGGCCATAAAGATCCAACTATGTGAATTGAAGAAAAGGCCATATTTACATAACTGTCTCTAGACAAGACAACGACACAGTCAGAACTAAAGAATTTACAAACTAGTAAAAGAAAGTACCAAATTACTAAACTACCACCATATAGATTAATTAAATGAACTCCTTTACAAAAATCCAACAGAAAGATCCACCATTCATTCCATTAAAGTGTGGATGAAGGCTCTGTAACTCAAAATAGTCCAATTTCATGCTCTCTCAAAACTCAATCCATACAATCTGATGTCCAACCCCCAAATTAGGGTTTAATTAGTCAACTACCTTGTACTCAGACACTTAGGTTGGGTTTAAGACCTCATTAAATCTCTTTCCAACATTATAGGAAATGTTGTCATGACAACTTTGCAAAGTTGTCATGAGCAACTTTTACAACTTTTGCAATTGTGACATTCTACTATCCTAACTTGTACAACTCGATCCAAAATCACTCCATTGGACCCTAAAACACTCAAAAACACCAAAATTACATGTGCCACTCCATTTTGGAGTCTTGGTCAATGTTTGACCCACTTTGACTTTCCTAGGTCTTAAGCAAACAATGAGCCTAGACCCTATTGGACTAAACCACACACAAAATCCCTAAACAATCTTACCTAAGAAAACACTCCACACAAATTTGGGACTTTATCTCAGTCCTTATTTCCCAGGTGGTTGGCTAGAACTACCTACAAGTCAAAATTGTCAAAGATCTTCACTAAGACCTTAAGGTGCTCCTACACCATGAATCCTATGTTGAAAATGTTTGATTTTCTTGAAATGTGTTCCTTACACAACAAATAAACCTTCAAGAGAAAAAAATTCTAAACCTCTTAGAATTTGTAAATATATTTCTTTCAAACATTGAATTCTAGATTGAGTTTGTAAGATACAAGTTATTGAAAAAAAAAATCAAAATATACATGTTTAAATTTAGATAAAATACTAAACCTGTGGGGAACAAAATTCTATCGCTTGTTTCTTGTTTTGTTAACTTCTTCCTCTCTTCTATGAAAGATAATAAATAATAACTAACACCTTCTATATTTGTAGGCTCTAATATGACTATAGAAATATCTCTTGCAACAAATTTACATGAAAAATTTACCTAGAGATCTATATATATA
>MU226828.1:200881-218007 GCA_018584345.1 Thuja plicata | reverse complement strand
TCAGAAAGAGGAACTTGTAATCCAGTGAGTAAGGTTTTAATAGAATCAAATTTGAGCAAGAAATCATCAACAGAATTAAAATCAGAATATCTAAGGTCTTCTAACTGATCTTGGAGTTGAATCTTTCGAGTTTCATCCGCACTATCATAGGAGTTACATGCAACTATCATGGGAGTTACATGCAACTCCTTTCTTCTCATCTCTTCATAATAGATGCTTCTTTTCTCTTCATTCACTCACTTTTTTTTCACATTCACTTCACTTTCTCATTTTCACTTGCAACACTAAGTTTCTCATTCTCTTTGAAGCATTGTATGAGCATTTTTCTCTCATTCTCTTCCTCTCTCTCTCTTAGTATTTTTTGGCCCATTCTTAATAATATCACGGGGGTTTTTTTATGCTTTTCCCCCTTCAAAATATTGTCTCATATTGTATGGTGCATGCTTCTAGATTTGGTTACTTCATGGTATGCATTTCCTCACTTTGCTCATTAGATTAAACAAGATCTTTTATGCTCTTTCTTATCATTTCTTACAGAGGATGTCATATCCTTAAATGTAGAGGGTATAATACTGACCAATCATTTTTGGCACCACTGCTAGGGATGGTGTCAATTTAATCCAGACCAGAGTCATCATCTTAGATTTAGTTTAACATTTTTATTTTTATGTATAGAAGAAGAGATCATATTAGGCATTTCCTTCCTCAATATAACTAGGCTGAACCATTTAATATCCTAAACCCTAAGCTTGAGGAGCCCCTAGTTGTGAACATCAAAGAAGAAGAATCGTTTGTGAACCCATTTGCTAATGTGCAAGACCCATCATCCTCTGAAGAGTCATTGTATTTGAATGAACTATTTGTTGAACCTGAGTATCAGGATAATTTGCTACAAAAACCATAGCCAGGTCCACCACCAAGGATGGCTCAACCTACCTTTCCTTTCCCTATCCCTCCTCAATAGGGAAACCAAAATCTGAAGAACATACCTGCTTCCACACTCCCCAAATTTTATGGCCTCATTACTGAAGGCCCAAAGACCTTCCTATTTGAGTTTGACATCCTCTGTAGGAGTTATGACTATAAAACCAACTCCCATAAACTAAATTTGTTTCCCTCAACTCTTAAAGAGGCTGCTCTATGGTGGTTGATGGGGCTGGGAGCTAATGCCATAATAGAATGGGACGCAATGAGAAATATGTTCATTTCAAAGTATAAGGAATACTATAGGGGTAGAGATTTAAAGGGAGATAACATTTTTAAAATGTCATAGAAAGAGGATGAGACTTTGGAGGATTATGTCTCTCAGTTCATGTTTAACCTGCAGTGTAACACACAACACCAGCTGAATTAGGAATCCCAAAAACATCTTTTCTTGAAAGGTGTACATGAAGGAAGTATGGAGGCCTTGGATTTTATGGCTGGAGGTAACAACACCTAGAAGAAATGGGTAGATATTAAGAACATCTGCATGAATTATTCAAGAGCCACAGTTAAAAAGGGCAAAGGAATTCAAGACTTACCTCATAAGTCTACTAGCTCCAGGGTATCTAAGATGGAACTTTCAAATCTTCTGTCAGACTTTAAGCAAGACATCATTAATGATGTCACTACTCAACTGGACACCATGCAGGCTAGGTAGAAGAAGGAAGATGTTGATGCTATGTTAGCTGAATACTGTCCACATTGTAGAGAAAAGAAGAGAAGCTGCAAGTGTAAGATTGTTGCAAATGTGGAGTCACAGCCAATGCCTAGGGAATTCAAAGCTATAGATGAAAATGGAGAGGTGCTCTATGTCGCCCAATGTAGGCCATGGGCCCAAAGACTAGGTATACCACTAGATCCTCTCCAAACTTCTAGCAATAATAATCTATGGCAAAAATTTTAGAATATGGGTCCCCATAGCTTTGGTGGGTATAATAATTGGAAACAACCCCAGCAGGGTTGGAAAAAACCTCAGTAGGGTTGGTAGAAACCTTAGCAAGGTTGGAAAAAACCTCAACAGGGTTGGAAGAAACCTTAGTAGGGTTGGAAAAAACCTCAGCAAGGTTGGCAACAACCCAATCAATGGTCTAGCCAATCCAATCAGCAAGCTTTAATGCCACCACCTCAGCTGCAGGCTATAATTCCTCCTCCTACAACCAATAGAAATCCACCTAAGAAAACCCAGTTTCTAGCTCAACCTAATCCTAATCCCAATAATAAGCCACCATCTCAGCAGCAAAGCTATGCCATCTCCTTAAACGATATTCATCTCAGGTCAGGAACTACTCTTGCCTCTCCTCTAATGCCTATAATCACAGAGTTTGAAGAGAAACCTTATGAATCAGCTGATGTTCCATCTCCACACACCTCTCCTATAGATAAAGAGCCCCCATTTCCTCAAAGGTTAGTCAACCAAGTTGAGCCCATAGTCAACCCTGCAGTAGCAGATTTACTTAATCAATTGAAGCAGGTGACAGTAAAAATACCACTACTCGATGCAATCAAAGAAGTTCTTGTCTACACCAAAGCTATTAGGGAAGCTTGTATAAAAAAATTAGGGAGGAAGAAGAAGGATCCTAAAACTATTCATGTAGTAGGGATATTGTCTAATCTTATGCTGGAAAAGTTAATTGTTCCCAAATACTTTGATCTAGGGAGCCCTATAGTTACCATCACTATTCATGGTATGAAAGTTCAAAATGCCTTAGTCGATCTAAGTGCCTCTATAAATGTCATGACCAAGGAGGTACTATCTCAATTGAATATTGTTAGTATTAGAGATACCCCAACCATCCTGTAGCTTGTTGATAGCTCTACTATCAAACCCGATGGGATGATAGAAGACATCATTGTTACCTTACACTCTTGGGAGTATCCAGTGTATTTTGTTGTTCTCTCACCTAAAGCTGATATGGGAGGGTATCCTTTGATCCTAGGAAGACCATGGTTTGCCACTACTAATGCCTTCATAGTCTGTAGGTCTAGGAAAATGACCATATCTAATGGTGTCCATACCAAGAACCTCGCCCTATATTCCCCTGCTCAACCCATGTTGCAAGATGGTGAGGCTGTATGGCCAAAATTAGAGGATGCAGAAACTGAAGTCAATTCAATCCACCAACTCATGGTGATAGGAAGGGAGCCATTTTTATCCTCTAGGGAAGAAGATGAGATAATTTCATCCATTATCACTAATGAATATGGCATAGATTCCCAGTTGTGTCTGCAACCTGTCATGCCCAAAACTAGGGCAAAAAACACACACAATTTTTTTTAAAAAAACACATAAGTACATATAGCTAATAATGGTTGAGTAGGAAAGGTGATAACATGGTAGAGTCAACTTTTGAGTTACAAGGTATATACGCAGATTGAATTAGGGTCATGCCACAAACAGATGCAGAGTTGGAGCATCAACTTGTTCCACGGGTTATATGAACACTTAACTCAGGTTGATCTAACTCTGGTTCCATGTTTAACTACGTTTAGAATCATGATGGTAGTTAGTGGTTATGAACATATGTTGAATTAGGTTGAACTAATGCTTACTTAACTCTTAACCTAGATTACAATTGAATTCATTCAAATCCAGATCCAATTTTCTTTACCCATTAACTACTACCTCAAAACCTAGTCAAATTAATATTCTACTCCCTTTTTAAATAAACATACATGAAACATTTATCAATTGACATGCTTAAAATTGAATAACAATTTCACTATACCAAACAACTATTAATTAAAATCTAATAGCTAAAATCAAATCTGATTTCCTAACCTACCAATATTATTTCTAATAAAATTATTCCCCTTTTATGAAAACACATGCAATCCTAATTCATCAATCCCCTAACAAAACAACTTTAAATTAACCTTTAATAAGACAATTAAATTATCCCCTAATACAAAATTTAAATTAACTTCTATATGAAGTTTAACATAACCCCTAACCCCTTGAACACAAGAGTAACATATTCTATTTATTTCATGATAAAATTTAAATTAACATTAACTATACATTTGAATAAATTGAGTAAATCCACTTCTCTAATAGGCTAATCAAAACTTTAGGCCAAAATCCCTATTAAATTACTTCACAAACATCACAATTTTAAAAATAACCTAAATAACTAATGCTAAGGATCTATTTAAAATGATTAATTATTATTTTAATATGTCGTTCCAATACCAATTAAATTTGGTCAGGTAAATAAGTACATGCATCTTTCATAACACTAAAGTTATTAATCTAATAATTAATGCTACATCATTGAATCAATTTACATGTGTATAAATTGTTACACAATTAAGAATTAAAAACAATAAAGAAAAAGATCTCATTAACTAACTTAACCTATCTACTAACTACCTATTAATCTAATCTAACTACCTACTAATCCATTAGCTTATTAATCTACTAACTTATTAATCTATTATTTTCCCACCACAAAGTTCAAAATGCATAGGGGGTCGAATTCCTATTGGGAGGAGTGCTGGCCTAAAAGACTAGGTTTGGGGGCCCACCATCTATCTTAGCCCATCCCTATGCAAGAAATTTCTAAGTAAGGAGGCCCCTTTTTGAAGAAGGGAAATGCACGATGAAGGAAGGGGAGGGAGTTGACCTTGGGAAGAGGTCTTATGACATGTCAGAAAAGGAGGATGGGAAATGGCATAGGCTTAGGGTAGTTCAATAAACATGTTAGCAGCCCCAAATTTTTTTAATTTATTTACAAAATTTGCAACAGTGACGCCCAAGCAAGGAGGTAAAAAGGGTAAGGAGGGTGGTAAGAGTGGGGCCCACGGGAAATGGGTAAAATGCAAGGTGAGTTGAATTTAGAATTTAAGATTAATTGCAAGGTTATGTTAGTGGGATAGGATGCTAATTTAATTATAGAGAGAGCACATTGGGAAAGGAATATTCTCTGTGGTAAGGAGAATATTTCCTTTCCCATACAAATTCCAGAGAGCATTTTTTCTCTAAATCTGGAAAGTGTCATGGGCTTTATTTGGTATAAGCTCTTCCATATAGATTTTCTTGGTTCAATTTTTGTAATAGATCATAGTATGCATTAGGATTGATTTATTTGAGCAATATACTAAGAGGACTAATAGCATTAGCTGATTTTTACATTGTCATACTAACTAATTTGATTTGTTATTGTTATCAAGGTTATTTCTTCTTCTCAAGAATTGAGATTGAAATGGAGATTTTTAAAGTAGAGAGTTGAATATATGAAGATGAAATGGAGAATTTCAAAGGTAAAATAGAGTGTTCCAATAACTAGAAAACTTACATTTACATACATTATGGAGATTTCAAGATTCACAAATCCTCAAGATTTTTATGATATGAAACTATATATTTTCTTTCTCTTTCAATATTGGGTATCCCTCTAACATGAATGGTTAACTTCTTTTTTTTCCAAAGAAATAGAATGCAATAAGCATGAACTAAAGAATCCATCATTTACGTTATGGTAATCTTACAAACTACAATTACATATCTTCAAGATGGTAAATCTATACAATACATGGATGGTATGCAACACTTCTTCCTTCAATGAATCATTACATAAAGAATGAGAGCTCTTCACATATAGCTTGAAATTTTTTCTAAAATGATCATTTCAACAATAAAAAAGAATGAATTTCAACACAAAAAAGGGTAACTATGCAACATTGAAGTTTCTTACACACAACTACACCCAAATAGGGATTTCTTCCAAGCTTCTTTCACCATCATCTTGACTTCAAACTTGCAAATTTTATGAGGAGAACCATGGGAAGCTCACCTCCCAACGAAGGCCTCAAGGAGACCACCCATGAGCTTGGAGAACCAAGGCTAAACAAGATATCACATCCAAATTCTCACAAACATCTTATATGTACAAAAAAAATAAACTCCTAACCAAGGCTTCACAAATGAGTTTTCTAAACCCATTGAAGTAGGGTGAAGGTGGGTTTTTCCAAGGAGGAGAATGCCATTGCAATTCCAAATTTTTCAACAAGAGTTTTTTCATGCCTCTCCAAGGCTACATTGACATTCCTTCCATATACACATTTGGTCATTTCTATACCAAAAATAATATTTACAAGATGGCTTCATGGAGCCCATACTCCATGAAATTATCCCTCTTCTCCAGGAGAAGAGACTCCCACTACAATGGAGAGCCCAACTAACCACTTCACCCAAGGCCACTTCTTCCCTTCCCAAAGGGTGAGTAATGCCTTAACTCCCATGAACAAAAATCCCAATCCAAAAGAACAAGAATTGATACAAAAACCCAAATGCATTCCCAACCCAACACATGACAATAAAATCTATATACAACAACACTATACAAGATTATATACATGAACACCATACAAGATTTCATATTCATAAAAAAATAACATCTAAATCTACTTGTAACAAAACAAGCACTTCATGAAAAAGGAGACCAACCTTCCAAATGTGTTATGGAAAAATTAAACTTGAGAAGAGCCCCAAATCCTTATCCTTCCTTTATCCAAACTCTAATTGTCTATAAAATTAGAGAGTGGGTGAACACCCACTAAGTCTCCCCAAACCCACTAAAAAGACCCCAAAAAATGTACTCAAGACCTAGCAATAATGAGACATGACATCTAGCCTTTTGTCTTACCTCTTGTCTCCCCTCTTATTTGTGAGTTTAGTAAGAAGTGTGGGACAAGTTAGATGTATGTGGCCATCTCTATTTTCTCCACTTTTGAAAAGTAGGCATTTTGGAGAGTCATAATGGTGACCTAGTTTTCTCCCATAGGTAAAAACTAGCCCTAACCCAAGGTACCCCCTTAGGGTTAACTAATTTTGACCAAAAATACACTCTAGGGTCACTTTTAACTCCTCCAAGGTACCCCTAAAGTTCAAATTCGAGTTCCAACTTGATGTGATCCCTACAAGACATCTATATGCAAGTGAGATTAATATAATATCCTATAAGGTTTGGTGATTATTTCCCAAGCCCTAATTTGACATGTCACCATCCACATGGACAATACAACTGTCAAGTGACACTAACAAAAATACACATCACATTCACAATGACATGTCCAAACAACAACATAAATTTTAGACTATGAACACACATTCAGATTACGTTTACAACAAAGATCAAATTACAACAAGGTTTCAACCCCTTATTAGATTAGACCTTGGCTTACTCAATTCACATGTGTTTAGCCTTGATTATCTAAATAATTTCATGGTTCTCTTGCTTGCACACTAAACTCGAGCACTAGTAGTCCAAAAAAAAAATCACATGTAATATACATTTTCAGTTCATAATTAGCAACATTAATCAATAAGCAGAATTAAGTCCCTAATTGCAATTTTCATACAGAAATATTTAAAACATAAAAATTCCATAATCACCATGAAATAACATCCATGAAATAGTCTAGTCTAATCATGATCCGATCTTCTCATAAATTCACTTGTCTAAACATATGTAATCAAAATCAACCACCTGTTCTAGGTCTAATCCATATCAAAATATAATCCACAGAATATAATCATCATCATAACATAATATATCGAGTCTTTGTCAGGATAATCAAAAAGTGTATCAATGTATCAAAACATAAAGTATGAAAGTGTGATCGAGCAGTAAAGCTATGATGGGTCAGGGTGAGGCCTCACATCCTCCCCCACTAGGCATGAAATTCCTCCTAGAGTTCATCAAAAAGATATGGGTACTAAGTTCTCATCTGTGTTGTGTCCTCCCATGAAGCCGTGATCTTATCATAACAATCCCACTAGACCCTAACCTAGTCCAACTCTCGGCCTAGGAGTGGAAGGGTCCATTGGGCTATAATACAAATCTTCTCTAGTGCTAGCTATTCATCTGACTCCACCTGCAAGGCATCCCAATCTATAATGTGAGACTCATCATAAATATATTTCTATAGCACATATACAAGAAACATATCGTGGATGCATGACAGGCTGGGTAGCAAGGCTAGATGGTAGGCAACCGGTCCTATCCTCTTCAATATCTCAAAAGGTCTATCAAAGCGAGGCGCTAACTTAGATCCCTTTCCAAAATAGATTAGACTCTTATGTGGGCGCACTCTCAAGAAAACCCTATCTCCAACCATCTACTCATGATCAACCCTCTTCGCATCTGCATACTTCTTATGTCAATCTTGAACCTCCCTAAGGTGTTGTCTAATCAAGACTACCTGCTACTCCATATCCTTGACCAACTAAGGTCCAATAGATACTCTATCCTCGATCCTGTCCCAACTCAGTGGTGTCCTACATGGTCTACCTTACAAGGCCTGATATGGTGGCATACCTATAGAAGAATGATTCCCATTATTATAGGAAAACTCAACCAGATGTAGGTATTCCTCCCACTTGACCTGATGCTCCATCACATACATGTGCAGCATGTCCTCCAATACCTGGTTAACCCTCTCAGTCTGGCCATCTATCTGAGGGTGATATGTTGTACTAAAATTGAGCCTAGTGCCCAACGCTGCCCTTAACTCTCTCCAAAAGGATGATGTGAACAAGGAGTCTCTATCAGAGATGATCTTACAGGGAATATCATGAATTCTGACAATATCCCACAAAAATACCTGAGCTACGTCTCATGCTATGAATGTAGTACACATGGGTGAGAAGTGGCCAACCTTGGTCAATGTGTCAACTATCACCAAGATAGTATCATGACAGAGAGAAGACATAGGGAGACCAATAATGAAGTCCATAGATATAGTATCCCACTTCCACTCGGAAATCTCATGTGGTTGCACAAGCCCACCTAGATGACTGTGTTGTGCCTTCACTCTCTGTCACTCTAGACATCTAGTAACTATGTTGGAAATCTACAATCTCATGCCCGGCCAATGATACAACTGCCTCTGATCGGCATGCAACTTCTTAACTCCTAGATGAGCTGCATAAGGTGCTTTATGAGCCTCAAGCACAATAAAATCTTGCAAGTCACCCATAGAAGGTACATAGATGCATTCCCTATGGCATAGAAGTCCATCAGGCTCCAAATAATACACTGCAAATCTCCCCTCAAGGGGTCTCTGAGAGCGGATAAATTGACAAACCTCCACATACAATCCATCCTATGGAAAATGATGCAAAATACGGTCCCTCAAATCTGTACTAGAATTCATAGATGAGAGCTCATGTCGCCTCCTACTCAAGGCATTTGCAACTACATTCTCTTCCTCTTGATGTAATTAACATCAAGATTATACTCACACAAAAACTCCATCCATCTCCTCTACCTAGCATTAATATTGGGTTGTGTAAAGATATACTGTAGGCTCTGGTGATCTGAATGAAGTTCAAATTGGTGACCTAGAAGGAAGTGTTACCATCTCACTAAGGCATGAACCACCGCTGCGAGTTCTAGGTCATGAATGTATGCACCCTAAAATGGTCGCCTAAAATTTGGGCCCCATTTATTATTTTATCAATTTATCAAATTTCCTGAATCAATGCTTTTGAACATTTTTAATTCAAATCAATTTCCTTGATCAAATTGTAATTAATTCAATTATTTCAATATTTCCTAAGGTTTGATCATTTTTGTCTAATTAAAAGATTTAATTTTCTTTTTAATTAAATAAAATTTATCTTATTTAATTAAAATATTTAATCTCCCTTTTAATTAAATAAAATTTATCTTATTTAATTAAAGTAAATTTCTCCCTTTTAATTAAATAAAATTTCTCTTATTTAATTAAATTAAATTCCTCCCGTTTAATTAAATAAAATTCTTCTAATTTATTTAATTGAAAGAAAACCCCTCTTTTAATTAAATAAATAAAAATCCCCACTTAAAGCACTTTATTTGATGAAAAAGGAAATAAATTAAATGAAAAATTAAATAAAATCCCTTTTTCATCACATCTTCCTAAGTGGTGGGTTTTTGCCTCTTAATCTCAACCATTGATTATTATTTTTTGCCTCTTAATCTCAACCGTTCACTTTTCTTTATAAGGAAATCTCTCCTTCTCATTTAATCAATCATCAATCATCAATCAATCAATCAATCATCAATAATCATCAATATTTATATATCATCTTTTTCATAGTATTGTTATGCTGCAAGTTTGGAGAGCAATTTTGTAAGAGCATTTGAGCATTTGAGCTTGGATATTGCAACTTCTC
This sequence comes from Thuja plicata, assembly GCA_018584345.1. NCBI lineage: Eukaryota > Viridiplantae > Streptophyta > Pinopsida > Cupressales > Cupressaceae > Thuja > Thuja plicata. Next base: position 207,863 of record MU226828.1, on the reverse strand, counting down.
TCTTCTTGTCTTCTTCTTCTTGCATTCATGGCTATTCATGTAGATTAGATTCATGTTTATTTTCATAGATTAATTTTGCATTTGTATTTCTTTTCATAGATTTAGCCATGCATTGTTATCATTTAGATTAATTTTATTTCATGCATTGTTATCATATGGAGTAGATTTCATTTTCATGCATTCAAATCTCTCGTTTCATAGTGTATTTGCATGCACACTAACTAGGTCAATCTGAGGGCCTCCATTTCACACCTTTGCACTCCATGACTAGAGAGCTATGGATCGATATTTGAGGCCTTATTCTTGAGCAATCTTCAATGGAATGATTCATAGAAGTGTGTCAATATTTTAGCACACAATGAGTAGGATAATTAAGCTTGTGAGTCTTTAGCTTCCTAGACTCGAAAGCTATAGGATGACCCTCCTACATAAGGACTATTTCTAAACCATCCAATGAAGCATCAGTACATACAACAAAATCTGCCAAAGGATCTGGCACTGCTCAAATCAGTGCACTAGTGAGGGCTCTCTTGAGCTCCTAGAAAGCTCTCTCACACTTCTCTGTCCATTCATACTTCTTCCCCTTTCTCTAAAGGGAGGTGATGGGATGAGCTACTCTAGAAACTCCTACCCTGAAGTGTCTATAATATCATGCTAAGCCCATAAAAATTTTGACCTCAGTGACACTGGTGGGTGCTGGCCAATCCATAGTAGCTCTAATCTTCGATGGGTCTACAGAGATCCCATCGCCGGATATAATGTGACCAAGATAATGCACCTTAGGTCTAAAGAAGGCACACTTTGACAAGCTGCCATATAACTGATTCTCTCTCAAATGCTACAGAACCTATCTCAGATGCTCCTCATGCTCCTCCTCATTGCGAGAATATATCAGAATATCATCAAGGAACACCACCACAAATTTATCAAAAAAATTATGAAATACTCTGTTCATGAGGCTCATGAACACAACTAGAGCATTTGTGAGGCCAAATGGCACTACTGTGAGATCATAGTGACCATACCTTGTGTGAAAAGCAGTCCTATGGATATCACTTTCCACAATCCATAACTGATGGTACCCCAACTTTAGATCTATCTTTGAGAACACTCGGGCACCCTGCAACTGATCAAACAAATCATCGATCCTAGGAAGTGGGTATCAGTTCTTAATTGTTACTTTATTCAACTGATGATAATAAATGCACAATCTAAGTGATCCATCCTTCTTCTTCACAAAAATCACAGGTGCACCCTAAGGTGATACACTAGGTCAGACATGCCCTTTCTCCAAGAGCTCTTCTAACTGAATCTTGAGCTCATTGAGCTCATGTGTGGTCATCCTGTAAGGTTCTCTAGATACTGGCTCAACTCCTGGTACAAGATCTATGTGAAAATCAACTACCTTAGGTGAAGGCATACCAGGCAGCTCAGTAGGAAATACATCTACAAACTCTTGAAGAATAGGATAATCCTCGAGTGAAGGTTCCCCTTCTGAATCCTCCTCTCTATCACTAATGGTGATGGCAAATAACTAACATCCCTTCCACACGCACCGCCTAAGCTACATAGCAGAAATAATGCGAAGGGATACGAGTCTTTATACCCCAAATATCACCATAGAAGTGTCGTGATCATCAACACACTCAACTCTTTTCTGACAATAATCCACCTTGGTGCTATGGGCACATAGCTAATCCATGCCAAGGACTACATCATAAGAACCTAGAGGGGTAATGCAGAGATCAATCATTGTGATTAAGTCTCCAATCTAAATCTGACAACTGTGAACTAAGGAACTAACAGACACTCTAGCTCCTAAAGCTAACTCAACCTCCCAACTAACATCCTTTTTAACTACCACCAGCCTATAATTCTCCACTACATAGGGAGATATAAAGGAGTCTATGGCTCCTGAATCTAACAAGATAGAAACACTGATATCCTAAATCATACCTGTGGCCTTTATGACCATGGCTTGGTGCTCAACCTGGCGGTTATCAACCGCTACAAACACTCTATGGGATCTACCCATATCTCCAACTGTAGGCTCTGAGGTAGCCCCTCTCTGACCACTGGCTGACTATCCTTGTGGGCACTCTCTCGCTAAATGACCTATACCACCGCAAGTGTAACATGGCCCTCAGGTTTGAATCTGCACTCCCTATGTCCTAGGCTTCTGTGACCCTTCGGCCCTACTAGAACCATTGTATCCACCCCTAGAGGACTATTGAGTCCTAGCTGACTGTGTCTGAGGGGTCTATGTCCTATGATCCTATCTAGGGCCCTGAGACTGCCACTATTTGGGCTTAGAGCCCTGATAACCCTGTGAATGCCTCTGTCTAGAATCCTGCTGGGATCTCTACTCCTGAGACTGTTGACCCTTAAAGGATCTTGCTGAGTGATTTTGTTTCCCTTTCCAAAGGGGTCTCTACTGCCCTAACTGCTGGGAAGAGGGGTTTTAGTGCTGGGACCGATCCTGAGACTCTCGTCTAGTATGGATATCCTCGGCTACAAGTGCCATCTCAATTTCCCCTCTGAAAGTGGTAGGGAATTCTAGGCGTACTATACTCTAAAAATACATATTAAGTCCCTTAATGAAATGGTGAATACATAGTTTCTCGTCCTTCATGTAATCAACATATGGAAGGAGCTTGAGAAACTGACTCTCATACTGGTTCACTATGAGGCCCCTCTACTGGAGATCATGGAACTCCTCTATCTGTCTTTGTCTGAAATGCTCGGAGAGATATCTATCACAAAAAATGGGCCACAAAATTCTTCCAAGTGAGTGTGTCAATACTCACTCCACCTATGGACACCTCCTGCTCCCACCAAGTGGAAGCCTTCTCCTGTAGGAGATGGACTGCAAGTCATGTCTTTAGACTAGTCCCATAAGGGCGCAATCCAAAACATCATTGTAAACTCTGTAACCAGGCCTCTGCTACTTACCCATCAGTGGATCCCATCAACAAGGGTGGCTAGAGTCATAATAACTCTCAGATCTCATCTCCAACATCTCTAGGGGGTCTCTCTCTGGCATGTATCTTAGGCTCGCGTTGTAGTACAACCTGCTGAACTGACTGACCCTCCTGATCATCATGTCCCTCAATAGACCTGGGTGGGGGACTCCTACTCCTCTCTCTGCTAACTGCTCTATCATTCTCTAAAATATGTGCTTCCCCTTTAGGAATCTACTGCTAAACTATGGGTGGTAGTCTTTGATGAATCACCCCAATCAGATTTTGGAGAACATCCATAATATCCTGGTTAGGGTTCTGATGTGGTGGAGGTGGTGGTGGTGGAGGTGGTGGATCCTCTTGCCCTGCCCCTGCATGGGGAGCTCTACGACCTCTGCCTCGTCAGTTAGCTCTGGTGACCGTAGGCATCCTACATAATGATTTAAGTTTTTGATTGAATTAAAATGTAATGGGTTAAGTTCCTAGTGTTGAAACACGGCTCTGATACCAAAATGTCATGCCCAAAACTAGGGAAAAACACACACACAATTTTTTATTAAAAACACCTAAGTACGTACAACTAACAATGGTTGAGTAGGAAAGGTGATAGTATAGTAGAGTCAACTTTCGAGTTACAAGGTATATAAGAAGATTGAATTAGGGTCATGCCAAAAATAGATGTAGATTTGGAGCATCAACTTGTTCCACGGGTTATATGAACGCTTAACTCAGGTTGATCTAACTCTGATTCCATGTTTAACTATGTTTAGAATCATGATGGCAGTTAGTGGTTATGAACATATATTGAATTAGGTTGACCTAATGCTTACTTAACTCTTAACCTAGATTACAATTGAATTCATTCAAATCTAGATCCAGTTTTCTTTCAACATTAACTACTAGCTCAAAACCTAGTCAAATTAATATTCTACTCCCTTTTTAAATAAACATACATGAAACATTTATCAATTGACATGCTTAAAATTGAATAAAAATTTCACTATAATAAACAACTATTAATTAAAATCTAATAGCTGAAATCAAATCTAATTTCCTAACCTACCAATATCATTTCTAATAAAATTATTCCCCTTTTATGAAAACACATGCAATCCTAATTCATCAATACCCTAACAAAACAACTTTAAATTAACCTTTAATAAGACAATTAAATTATCCCTAATACAAAATTTAAATTAACTTCTAATTGAAGTTTAACATAACCCCTAACCACTTGAACACAAGAGTAACATATTCTTTTTTTATGTGATAAAATTTAAATTAACATTAACTATACATTTGAATAAATAGAGTAAATCCACTTCTCTAATAGGCTAATCAAAAATTTAGGCCAAAATCCATATTTAATTAGTTCACAAATATCACAATTTTAAAAATAACCTAAACAACTAATGCTAATGATCCATTTAAAATGATTAATTATTATTTTAATATGTTGTTCCAATACCAATTAAATTTGGTCAGGTAAATAAGTCTATGCATCTTTCATAACACTAAAGTTATTAATCTAATATTTAATGCTACATCATTGAATAAATTTACATGTGTATAAATTACTACACAATTAAGAATTAAAAATAATAAAGAAAAAGTTCTCATTAACTAACTTAACCTATCTACTAACTACCTATTAATCTTATCTAACTACCTACTAATCCATTAGCTTATTAATCTACTAACTTATTAATCTATTATTTTCCCACCACAAAGTTCAAAATGCATAGGGGGTCGAATTCCTGTTGGGAGTGTGCTAGCCTAAAAGACTAGGTTTGGGGGCCCACCATCTATCTTAGCCCATCCCTATGTAATAAATTGTGCATGGAATAGACAAGACAACAAGGGTGGTGCGGGTTTCTAAGTAAGGAGGCCCCTTTTTGAAGAAGGGAAACACATGATGAAGGAAGGGGAGGGAGTTGACCTTGGGAAGAGGTCTTATGACATGTCAAAAAAGGAGGATGGGAAATGGCGCAGGCTTAGGGTAGTTCAATAAACATTTTAGCAGCCCCAAAGTTTTTTAATTTATTTTACAAACTTTGCAATAGTGGCACCCAAGCAAGGAGGTAAAAAGGGTAAGGAGGGTGGTAAGAGTGGGGCCCACGGGAAATGGTTAAAAGGCAAGGTAAGTTTAATTTAGAATTTAGGATTAATTGCAAGGTCATTTTAGTGGGATAGGATGCTAATTTAATTAGAGAGAGCAAATTGGGAAAGGAATATTCTTTGTGGTAAGGAGAATATTTCCTTTCCCATACAAATTTCAGAGAGTATTTTTGCTCTAAATCTGGAAAGTGTCATAGACTTTGTTTGGTATAAGCTCTTCCATATAGATTTTCTTGGTTCAATTTTTGTAATAAATCATAATATGCATTAGGATTGATTTATTTGAGCAATATACTAAGAGGACTAATAGCATTAGCTGATTTTTCCATTGTCATACTAACTAGTTTGATTTGTTATTGTTATCAAGGTTATTTCTTCTTCTCAAGAATTAAGATTGAAATAGAGATTTTTAAAGTAGAGAGTTGAATCTATGGAGATGAAATGGAGACTTTCAAAGGGAAAATGGAGTGTTTCAATAACTAGAAAATTTACATTCACATACATTATGGAGATTTCAAGATTCACAAATCCTCAAGATTTTTATGATATGAAACTATTATATTTTCTTTCTCTTTCAATATTGGGTATCCATCTAACATGAATGGTTAACTTTTTTTTTTTTTTCCCAAGAAATAGAATGCAATATGCATGAACTAAAGAATCCATCATTTACATTATGGTAATCTTACAAACTACAATTACATATCTTCAAGATGGTAAATCTATACAATACATGGATGGTATGCAACACTTCTTCCTTCAATGAATCATTACATAAAGAATGAGAGCTCTTCACATATAGCTTGAAAAATCTTCCAAAATGATCATTTCAACAATCAACAAGAATGAATTTCAATACAAAAAAGGGTAACTATCTAACATTGAAGTTGCTTACACACAACTACACCCAAATAGGGATTTATTCTAAGCTTCTTTCACCATCATCTTGACTTCAAACCTGCAAATTTCATGAGGAGAACTATGGGAAGCTCACCTCCCAACCAAGGCCTCAAGGAGACCACCCTTGAGCTTGGAGAACCAAGACTAAACAAGATATCACATCCAAATTCTCACAAATTTTTTATATGTACAAAACAATAATAAACTCCCAACCAAGGCTTCACAAATGAGTTTTTCAAACCCATTGAAGTAGGGTGAAGGTGGGATTTTTCAAGGAGGAGAATGCCATTGCAATTCCAAATTTCTCAACAAGAGTTTTTCCATGCCTCTCCAAGGATACATTGACATTCCTTCCATATACACATTTGGTCATTTCTATACCAAAAATAATATTTACAAAATGGCTTCATGGAGTCCATACTCCATGAAATTATCCCTCTTCTCCAAGAGAAGAGACTCTCACTATAATGGAGAGCCCAACTAACCCCTTCACCCAAGGCCACTTCTTCCCTTTCCAAAGGGTGAGTAATGCCTTAAATCCCATGAACAACACTCCCAATCTAAAAGAACAAGAATTGATACAAAAATCCAAATGCATTTCCAACCCAACACATGACAACAAGATCTACATACAACAACACTATACAAGATTACATACATGAACACCATACAAGATTTTATATTCATAAAAAAATACCATCCAAATCTACTTGTAACAAAACAAGCACTTCGTGGAAAAGGAGACGAACCTTCCAAATGTGTTATGGAAAAATGAAACTTTAGAAGAGCCCCCAATCCTTATCCTTCCTCTATCCAAACCCTAATTGTTTCTAAAATTAGAGAGTGGGTGAACACCCACTAAGTCTCCCCAAAACCTCTAAAAAGACCCCCAAAAATGTACTCAAGACCTAGCAATAATGAGACATGACATCTAGCCTTTTGTCTTACCTCTTGTCTCCCCTCTTAATTGTGAGTTTAGTAAGGAGTGTGGGACAAGTTAGATG
>MU226828.1:139704-164492 GCA_018584345.1 Thuja plicata | reverse complement strand
TAATTTACCCCTTTGTCCTAAGATCTCGTGTCTTGGTAAATAAATTATATTTATTGAACCTCTTTATCCTCTTTCCCACAATTAACTAATTTATTTTAATTAATTGGCTAATTTCCTTAAATTTAATCATTAAAATCCTCCCATTTATTAACCTATGTCAACCCCCTAATTTCTATCCATCCCACTTTTCCCTCTTGTGTCATAATTACCCTAATTTCTCACATGGCATTCCTATTGATTTCTCTCATTTCCTGCCCCACTAATTTATCCTTCAAAAATTAATAATCAATTTTTCATAGTTTGTCATTTGCCAAAAATGAGTTTTCAAACGCAATCATAACCCTTGATTAATCTTTTTCTTCTCTGGCATGAAGGTCGTTTGTCACCATAGTCTTTCCTTTCTTTTTCATTTCCTTCATATCGGTTGAAATTTAATCTACAAAGAATGAAATTTGTTCCTTCAACAAAATGAGAGCAATATGGTCTTATTGATATCCCTAAAAAACTTTTACTTTTCCCTAAAGTCCTCCACGACAGCCACATATCATTGGCCAAGAAATTCCAACATTTTTGGAAGAAGAAATGGGGCTCTTCAGCATTGAATTTTCATCTATTCTGAGTTATGAAATCTATAATTATTGATAGCTAAATCCTAACCATTTTCCCTCCAATGGTGGTTGTTGACTTTCCATCTTGGAAGTTATTCATGTGTATTTAATTATCAAATAACTGACATTTGGAAAAAAATTAGAGCATTCTTGTCATTGGATGGTAAGGATAAGAAGAGGAAGCACTCGGTCAAATGGGACTAGTGCTATGTGGAAAATAGGCTTGGTGGTCTGGGGCTAAAGGAATTGAGGAAGCAAGGGATAGCTCTTGTTGTCAAGTGGATTTTCCAGGGCTATTGAAGGGGTTGAACCATGGAAGGGTTCAATCAAGAATAATCTCTTTGGTAGTCCCAAAAGGTGACAAACAATTTAAGAACATGTCTCTCAATGACCTCCTTACTTTTGGGTAGGTAGTTATCTGCATATGACCTAATGTATTCAAGATTCTAAGGCATGGGCCTTAGCCGAGATAAGTTACTAAATTTTTCTTTCTAATAGATAAGAGAAATATTTATGGACCAAAGTCTATATAGTGGAACTTGGAGCATAAGGGAAATAAAATTGCACTATTATAAGGATTCTCTACCAAAAAGTGGCCCTGACTTGGCATCAAATGCTTTAAATATATCTTATGTAATGGTCAGCAACTAGATTGGGCTACTCTTTGCGTGAGGTACCATATGCCTCAATCTAATTGGAGGACTTATACTAAGCTTGTATGGTTTTTAACTTTCCTATCACCTATGTTGGGGAATAGAAACATTTCAAGGACTTTAAAATGGATTGATGGATCCCTTTTGTGAAAAACTAAAGATGAAGACATATACAAAACCCTTTCTAAAAAATTTATTATATTTGAGCATACTAATAGATCTTGGAATATTAATTTTGAGAATATAATATTACAAAAACACTTTTATAAACTAAAATTATAATATTATGGACTAACATTTTAGAAACTAAAAAGACTTGTTTCAAGTGGTTAATGATCCTCGAAAGGATTTCATATAAATGCATGGTTTTAATTCTTATTTGTGATCTATATGCAGGAAAACTAATATCATTAGACACATTTTTTTTATTGTCTCTTTTCTAAAGATATTTTCTATATGATTTGTAATGGATTCCATGTTTGGAGTAACAATTATAACAATATTTGTATTCAAATTGTTTTGGCTAAGTTGGAGGCATGAAAAATATGCGTAGCTTATTTTGGCTTTCTTTTACTACTGAATATTTATGGCACATCTGGAAAGTAAGAAATAATGAGATCTTTAATAGGGTAAGAAGAAATCTTACTGAGTCGTATAAGAGACACACACGTTTATATTTCCTCACAAGTCATAGTAATGATAGAGATATCAAATGCCAAATTTCTCAGGTTGCTCAAGGATAGAATTGTGACATTGACTTGGCAAGAGATGAGATATGGACACACATGGTTAATCGACATGTTCAAAAGAAAAATGATTAGTAGATGGATTAGCTTTTTCAACACTGGCCAAATAATCAAAATGTTGTGACTCACCTACACATATTTCTAAATCTTAACATAGGTGATCATCATATTAACTAATATTAGCTAAAGGGATCCCTACCTCTGATGAAATCATGACGTATATTCTCATTAGGTCCTTAGATGAAAAATTTGTAATATGCTCATCATATTGACTAATATCAATTAGGCCATCTTAGCGTATATGCCTCTAGTCATGTAATATGCTCTTAACCAAAGGCTAAAAAATAAGACATGCCTCAAATGTTGAGTACGTGGTGGCTTGTTGATGAGTACATGGTGGCTTGTTGATCTTATACTTGAAGTCACTGATAGAATAAAAAAATGAATTTTCAATATGCTGCTATCGCAAATGAAATAATTTGAACATCAAAAAATTTAGAAATTACAAGTTGTTATACCCTAAACATGAAGGAAACCAACTGAATTGAAAACTCAGGGGTAACACTAGTGCTAACCGGTGATGAATGAGTTGTTGGATTCTTTAATTATGACTGTTGGATTCAATACAACAAGAGCCCTCTTTGCACAATGGTATAGTTTACTAATTAGGGCCCTCTTCTGCTCGCATGCACAATCTGATCACAAATGAACCTTTCTTTTCCTTTTTTTTGTGTATAATCAGAGGATGTTGCAATTAAAACAGTATCATCACTATTACGACAACATTGGGGGCACTTGGAAAAAAAATAAAAATCACACACAAATGGTAGCGTCGTTGCAAATTGGCATTGAAATTTGACCCCAAATGTTGTAGTGACAAGAAATAAAAGTTTAGCTGATATACAAGCAGCAAGGGAAAACCCTGGTGAAGGTACTCTACCAGATATCCCTTTCCCTATGACTCCATTTTTTTTTATCTTTCAACTGAAAAATCAATTAATAATGGAAAGAGAACAATGGAGACAATAGAATAAGGCATTGCACCAAGTCATTGATCAGACTTATCAGGAACTTATGGAAAAAGAGGAGGAGGTAGAACAACTTCAAGAGAAATTAACTAAGGTAACATTAGTTATCCTTGAGCTAATGAGCTTTAGGTCTCCCTCTCCTATTTATGCTATCTTTCTTAAAGAATAGTTATTGAATTATCAATTGACTAGTATAGTAAGGAATAAGTCTCTGTTGTTAAATGATCCCGTTGAATTATTTCAAGCCTTTCATAGTTCTCCTGCAGCAATTCAAAACCAGTTATGTGAACTCTTCCTACACAACCTAACTATAACCAATAATAGGGATTGGAATCCTCTACCATATGTTGGGTATATCCAATTGAGAGCACTTATGTCATAGATACAGAATGGGATCAGTAGGTAATCCCAAGCCAAAGCTTACAGTGAATTAGGGGACAAAATTACTCTAAACCTACGACCAGAAGCTAAGAATCCCAAGACCTATTACTATGAATGGATGAAATTAGCCTAGTCAGAGTCAGGAATCAAAATCATTCATCCTCTTAGGGAGGTATCCTTCGATGAGTACAATCGGATGGCTGAAACTAAGTTACCCGAAGCAACAAGATCAATTCAATGGAACTGGATCAACATGACCGGGGACTTGATAAATAAAGAGCCACATTCACCCCTTAATTTTGCAATGACAAATAGGCATGCTCCTTGGTATGTTACATTGGGTAGGGTAAGGAAAAGTTACTAGGTTCCACTTATATTCCAGCCACCCCTGCTTATTTCCCCTTGTTTGGCCAATTCAAAAAATTTAGAGGACTATGACATGACAAGGGAAGTAAGAAGGCCCATGGGAATCACATAGGGACACTAGAGGATTTTACTAGAGCTTGGATAAAGGAGGTATTGGACAGAGTGTAGCTACTGATCTCAGAATGCAAGCAAGGGTGAAGAATCATTTGTTTGCTAGAGGACCAGCAAAAGGCAAAGTTGGGGGAATGATGAGGCCAATATAAGGCCTATCTAGGTTATAATTTCATATGCTTTTATGAATAGATTTTGAGAACTTCATAAGCTTTCATAATGATTTTTCAGACTGTTTATACTTATATCTCAGAACTACTATATACATATATATGTAAATATGTGTGGAACATTTTAAGTTTATAAATATGCTACCTATATGTTGCATGGTTATATGAAACTAAATCTGGTATCTTTTTGTCCTACTTTAAGTTGGGTGGTTTTTCCTGTAGCCATGTGATGAGAGAAAGCTAGTGAAGAAAATTTTTATGGATTTTGTCTTGGATATGTATGCATGCTAATTTTTTTAGGATACGGTGGATCCACGGGTAAAGAAGAAGTCAACATTAAAGAACAAAGTAATGCCTTAAAGAGACTAGCTATTGTGGGGCTCATGATGATTCCACTACTCTCAGGTGATAACAGTTTCTATTGCAGACAAGGTCAATGATGAATAAAAGCCATGATGGATTAAATCCAGTAGAGGCACATTCTTAGATTTGTGTGTAATTGAATACAGTTTGTTCCCGCATTCAATAATTTTGATCATGTATCTTAATGATTGTCATATCCTTGATGTTGTGGGATCCTAGTTGTTAGGAGTTCTATTTTAGAAGTTGTTGTTAAATAAGCTGCAAGTTTTGATTCCTTAGTTAGTTAGTTATTACGGGAATTCTTTTTTAATCTAGTGAGAAAGAAATACAATCTTTTTTTTTTGCATTGTTGTATCCTTATTTCATGAATGAATAAATGAAATCTTCAATTCTTAGTTTCTGATTTTTTGTTCATTCACTCTTCCGTGTGTGCCCAAGCGAGAGGTGAACTCATTTTATAGTTCAGTAGGAAATAGTTGTAAGTCATTTGAAGCATTTAGGATTATATTAATCCTACAACCATTGGTAATAGCACTGTTGGTTGTTCCTGCAGCATAGGCAAGTAGTTATCTTCCTGTCACAGCACGTTCTTATATCTTTAGATTAAGCTGTTAATTCCATTTCCTAGATCAGTGTTCCTTTTAGCATTTTTCATTCCTTAAATGGTGATAGATTATAAGGTGGACTAGAGCATGAACTTTTTTGATACCATTTCAAGTTTACGTCCCTGGTTGATAATTTAATGAGTTCAGTATGATATTCTTAGTATGATAGCTGGAATTGTTTATTGCAAAGTCACTAAAAGGAAGATGTCCAATCCTTAATTGTGGAGGGTATAATACTGACCAGTCACTAGAATCACACTCTACCACAAATACTTGATTCAAATTAGGGAACCTAAGAGTAGGGATTTCTACAATATTCTTCTTAAACATTTCAAACCCTTGGTCTGCTTCCACAGTCTACTCAAACTTACATTTGATTCCACCTTTTATGGTGTTAAGAATAGGGGCACATACATGACTAACATTTCTCACAAATTTCCTATAGGAGGAGGCCAATCCATGGAAACTCCTAACATCCCCTATGGACCTAGGTGTAGGCCATTCCAAAATGGACTTAACTTTATCAGGGTCCATCTGCATACATCCATTAGCAACCACAAAACCAAGGTAAACTAATTTAGTTTTCAGAAAATCACACTTTTCTTGATTAATCATTAACTTTTCTTGATGTAGCCTACTTAAGACCATCTCCAAATGCTTCATGTGCTCCTCCTTGAACCTGCTAAATATACAAATATCATCAAGGTAAACTATTACAAACTTACCAATAAAATCTACTAGCACTTCATTCATGAGCCTCATGAATGTGCTAGGTGCATTACTTAGGCCAAAGGGAATTACTAGCCACTCATACAGCCCTTCATTGGTCTTGAAGGTTGTCTTCCACTCATCACGAGGCCTCACTCTTATTTTATGGTATCCTGACTTCAAATCCATCTTAGAAAAGTAACAAGAACCTCCCAAGTTATCCATCAATTCTTCTATCTGCCGTATTGGGAATCTATACTTGATTGTGATCTTGTTTATAGCCCTAGATTCCATACACATCCTCCATTTTTCATCCTTCTTAGGTGCAAATACTATAGGTACAGCACATGGGCTTAAACTCTTCCTTATCAAACCTTTATCCAACAAATCTTGAATTTGTTTGGCTATCTCTGCATTTTGGCTTGGTGTCATCTTATATGCTTCTTTGTTTGGCAAATTTGCTCTAGGAATGAGGTCAATATGATGGATTACATCCCTCATAGGTGGTAATGCACTTGGAATTCCATTATCCACTATGTCATGGTATCTTTCCAATAATGCTTGTATCTCTGGTGGCATGTTGGCTTTCTCCTTGGTCTCCTCCTTTGGCTTCCCTATCACTGCACAATAGACTCCTTTCTCCTTCTTCATGGATTTTAGAAACTCCTTCACAATCAATAGCATCACACCAGTCCCCACATGCTTCTCCTCATTAGGTTCTTGTAATGGATCCATTTGAAACTTCTTCCCTAGCTTGGTGATCACATAACTATTATTTTTTCCATCATGTATTGCCTTGACATCACACTACGATAGGAATCTTAGGAGCATATGAAATGCATCCATAGGTAGTATTTCACATAGGACCTTGTCCTTATACTCCCCTATCTCAAACTCAACCATATTTTGTTCATCCACCACTATTTTTTGACCCTTGTTCAACCATGAAACTTTATACGGTGTGGTGTGAGGTATCCTCCTAAGTTTTAGTTTGTCTACCATCTCTATGGATACTATATTCTTAGTGGATCTAGAGTCCACTATAACCTTGAAAATCTTCCCATGGGACCTGTAAGTTGTCTTGAACAAGTTCTTCCTTTGAGGTGGCTTTATGGTGTTAGGAACTTTCAACAAAGTTCTTCTCAACATCAAATTCTCTCCATCCAATACTGGCCCTACCTTGGAAATGGGATAAGTAACACTTTGAGTGTCATCCTCTCACACCAACTGATTTCTTTATCCCCCATCAAAGATCAGGAATCCTTTTCTAGACACCTGCCCGTTATGAGACCCACTTGGTTGCAATTGTAACACCTGCCATTAAAGACTAAGTTGGATCCCCCTTGGGACTGAAACCTTCCTCTAGGAGGCCCTCTTCCTCTATATCCTCCATTCTACAAAGATCCTCTAAACTGATTACCTCCACTCTTATCCATAGACTGATTATCTTCTTGTCTATTAGGGCTCTATCCTCTACCAAAGTTACTCCTGCATCTTTGAAAAACCTCTATTATTGTTACCACCTCTTCCTCTTTGATGGAAGTCATTCCTCCTTCTATCCTTATCCTCTACTCTCAAGGCTAATTGGAAACACTTGTGCATATTTTTAGGAGCCATCATACTAATCTCATCTTGTATCCCTTGTCTCAACCCATTGAGATACCTTTCCACCTTCTCCATTTCTTCTTCTTGTCTTCTATCCCTTAGGCTCAATTTTTGGAACTCATCCGTGTACACACTTACTGTCATATTCTTTTGTCTCAAGTTCTGCAACTTTTGATACATCTGTATCTCATAGTTAGTAGGCAAGAATTGTGCCCTCAATCTGATGTTCATCCTCTCCCAAGAAATAATATTCTTCTTTCCTATGGTTACCCTATCATCCTGCATCATGTTCCACCACACCAATGGAGATCCTTTGATTCTATCCTTAGCATAGCTGAACTTCTTCTCCTCTGAGACTTCCTTGTAATCAAACTCATTTTTAATTGCTTCAAGCCAATCCAACAACTCTTCTCCATTTATAATACCATAGTAATATGGTATGTGTTCCATACTATCCTTGTTAAGGGACTTAAAGGAATCTAAGAATACCTTTTTTTCTTTGTCCATCTCTGGTTCTTTACCTTTGTTAGATGACTCTTCTAACTGACTTTCATCATCTCACTCTCATCTCCCCATTTAGTGATCTTCTTTTTTCTCTTAGTCTCAGAAACACTAGCCTTCTACAAGAGGCCCTAAAACAATTCCACTATGGAATCCCTACTCATTGGCTTAGGAGGCATGTTTTCTACCTCTTGACTCTCTTCCACTTTAGACATAAACAATCTTCAAGAAATTCTGGCTCTGATACCACTGATGCGGGGGGTTTGGTATCCTAGTGTTTTCCTTCCTCAATTTGCTTCTTTCTCTACCCTAACCATCCAATGGTTAGTTATTTTTGGATTCTTCCCCAATTAGGATCTCCAAGACCCTCACTATCAACTTCTCCTCTAAGGTATAGTTGATCTTTGGAAGATTCCAAATTTTCTAGGCTTAACTAGTCCAACTAGTTACTCACATGCTTAATTTTCTTCTCTATATTTCCTTCTAGAATACCAAAACCCTACTTAGGATCTTCCCATACATTAACTTAGGATCTTTCCTATCTTCTTGGCCCTTCAAAGGTCATTCTAAACCCTTTCCCACACTTCTAGACTCGTTTCTAATCTAATCGGTCTCAATTTCACTAGGAGGCCTAATTGCCCAATTCCTAGTAGGTCTAAATTCACTATTTTGGGGATAATGCTCCAAAAACCTCCAAATAACTCCACAAAAGACCTTTAAAATCTTCAAGGTATCAACAAACTCTATCAGAATCCAAAATCCTGACCTCGGGATGCACCCACAACCCTAGTTTCTTGCAAGCCCTAGTTTTTAGCCTATTATTTAGGCCTCTGGACCAGTTAGCATAAAAATTTGTCAAAATGATCTCCAAAATTTGATTCACCTCCTTCCACCTTTGAATCCTTTTAGGAGACTATCTAGGGCATCTTAAAAGGCCACTAAGTCTTTTCCCAAAGATCATGGGTGCTCAAACCAATTCTTTCTTCACCCTGTCCTGGCTCACCTATATTCACCAGTTAGCCATAGGGCTTCCTATTTGGTCTAGGAAGTCCATTGCAACTACAAGAATGAAAAAAAAAATCCTACCTACAGACTCTAACCCTACTTCCCCATGGTTTTAGTCAATTCCACCGGTGGGTTCTTAGGTTAAAGCCATTTCTAACTAAACAATACTGTAATGTCACTCACAGACCAGTGACTTACAAAATCCTCTAACTTTACACTACAAGAACTTGAAAGAAAACTATCTATTGCATATGAAATCTATTTGAAAACACTACACCCCCATGGGGTCCGATCTGCTCTGCCAATCCATACACAACCATACAATAGCAAGGAAATAATGTAGATTATAAGAATGTAGTTACAGTCATCCATACAAAGGCCTCAAAAAAAATGTTGCAATCCAAAATTTCATTAACCATTTCAAATCATCGAATCCATTCTCTTATATAGACCATGGGGTAGTTACAACTGATCTAACTACATTTTTCAATTTCTTGCAAAAGTTGCTCGAGCAACTTTCAAAGTTGCTAGCAACTTTTTGCACTTTGAGTATTTTGACTCTTTTTGTCAACTTGATGGGTGAGTTTGACTTCCATGTCCCTAAATAGGATATTTAGGGTCCTAAAACACACCTCAAACCCACATTACACTAAAATATCAACTTTTCACTATTTCAAGACAAAATGACCCCTAAAACACTTAATGAGCACTATGGTTCTTACAACATGAAGTTAACTATCATTACATCCAATCCATTAGACCTTATTCCAATCCACACACAAACATCTAAGAAAACCATAAAAAACACCAAAACATCAAATAGGGAGGTACCCTGCACCATACTCCCCTAGGACAAATAACTTGAGTCCCTTGAGTTAGGAGGTCTTCAATGGTGACCCAATGTTTTAGAATATCTGCCTCTATCATCCAAGTAGCCTCAGATTTAGGTAGTCCTTACCACTTGATGAGGTAATCCTTTTAGTTACCCTTCCTTGTCTTCTTTATCACTTTAGAATCTAGTACACTTTCCAACTTCAGTGGCATTGGGGTAGTCAAATCTTTCACCCAATCATCATCCCCCAAATCCGCAAGAGTAGATTGACCTATGTCTAGAGATGGTCCCTTGTAGGGATACAGGTCACAAACATTGAAAATGGTTGAAACCCCCAAATCAGGAGGCAACTCCACCTCATAGGCATTCTTTCCATACTTATGCAAAATCTTCAGTGGCCCTATCTTCTTCATGAGTAGTTTAGTTGGCTGACCCTTGGGTAGCCTCTCCTTCTTGAGATAGGAAAGTACTAGATCCCCAACCTTGAACTATAAATCCCTTCTAGTATGATTAGCTTTGAACTTATACTTCTCCATTTTCTTTTGCAAAGTCTTGTTGACTTGATCATGAAGTTCCTTCATATGTTCGGCAAATGACTCTCCTTATGCACTCCTCTTGTCTTTAAAAATAAGATCTCTCAAATCCAAAATACCTCTAGGATTAACCCCATATACTATTTCAAAGGGGATTTTACCTATACTCATATTGATGGAATCATTATAGGCACACTCTGCTTGCCCTATGATGTGATCCCATGTCTGTCCATGTTGTTTAGTCAAGCATCTTAGCAAGTTCCCAAGTGACCTATTGACTACCTCTGTTTGTCCATCTGACTGTGGATGGTAGGTTACAAAGAAGGATAGGTTTGTGCCAATCATCTTCCATAGGGTCCTCCAAAAGTGACCCACAAACTTACTATCTCTGTCACTTACAATATTCAGTGGAAATCCATGGATCCTTACAATATTCTTAAAAAATAGACCTGCAATTTGAGAATCATCATTGGTTTTCTTGCATGGAATGAAGTGTGCCATTTTTCTAAAATGGTCCACCACAACAAACACACTGTCATGACCCCTACTTGTCTTTGGTAACCCTAAAACAAATTCCATGCTTAGGCACTCCCAAGGCTTTTGGGGTATGGAAAGAGGTTGATACAACCCACTCTTTCTACTTTGTCTTTTTTCCCTCTGACAAATTTGACATTGCTCTACAAATCTCCCGACATATGATTGTAACCTAGGCCAATAGTAATTCCTATTCACTTTCTCCAAAGTTTTATTCACTCCAAAGTGGCCTCTCAAGCTGCCTTAGTGTTTCTCCTTCACAATGTTCTCCCTCATTGAACACTGAGGTATACACATAAGATTTCCTTTAAACAATAGGCCTTCCTACAACATAAACTCATTGAAATCCACTTTGAAGCCCTATTGGAACTTCACACATACCTGATAGGCATCTCTGAAATATTTTTCCTCCTTGTAGAGGTCCTTCAAATCATCCATCCCTACACTTTGCAAGTGTATCTCTTGTATTGTTAGTACTCTTCTGCTAAGAGCATCTTCAACCTTGTTGCTAACCCCTTTCTTATGCTTTATGAAAAATGTATAAGCATGCAATGACTCTACTCACTTCAAGTGTCTTTGATTCAATTTTTCTTTCCCATTCAAGAAACTTAGAGCATTATTATCAGTGTAGACCACAAACTCGCTTGGTAACAAGTAGTGTCTCCACTTTCTAAGGGCTTGTACCATAGCATATAACTCCAAATCATATGTGGAATAATTTTTCTTAGCCTCATTTAACTTCTCATAGAAGAATGCCATAGGGTTTCCCTCTTGGCTTAACACTACTCCAATAGCTACCTTACTAGCTAATGAGGCCAATATAAGGCCTATCTAGCTTATAGTTTCATGTTCTTTTATGACTAGATTTTGGGAACTTCATAAGCTTTCATAATACTTTTTCAGACTATTTATACTTATATCTCAGAACTCCTATATACATATATATGTGAATATGTGTGGAACATTTTAAGTTTATAAATATGCTATCTATATGTTGCATGGTTATATGAAACTAAATATGGTGTCTTTTTGTCCTACTTTAAGTTGGGTGGTTTTTCCTGTACCCATGCGATAAAAGAAAGGTAGTGAAGAAAATTATTATGGATTTTGTCTTGGGTATGTATGCATGCTAATATTTTGTAGGAAACGGTGGATCCGCAGGTAAAGAATAAGTAAACATTAATGAAGAAAGTAATGCCTTAAAGAGACTAGCTGTTGCGGGGCTCATGATGATTCCACTACTCTCGGGCAATAGCAGTTTCTGTTGCAGACAAGGTCAATAATGAATACCAGCCACGATGGAGTAAATCTAGCAGTGGTACATTCCTAGATTCATGTGTAATTGAATATAGTTTTTTCCTACATTCATTAATGTTGATCATGTATCTTAATGATTGTCATATCCCTAATGTTGGGGGATCCTAGTTGCTAGAAGTTCTATGTTAGAAATTGTTGTTAAATAAGTTGGAAGTTCTGATTCCTTAGTTAGTTAGTTATTATGGGAATCCTTTTGTAATCTAGTGAGAAATAAATACAATCTTGTTTTCAGCATTGTTGTATCCTTGTTTCATGAATGAATAAATGAAATCTTCAATTCTTAGTGTCTAAGTTTTTGTTCATTCACTCTTCCGTGGGGGCCCACATGGGAGGTGAACTCAGTTTATAGTTTAGTAGGAAAAAGTTATAAGTCATTTGAAGCATTTAGGACTTTGTTTCTCCTGCACCCATTGGTAATAGCACTGTTGGTTGTTCCTGTAGCATAGGAAATTAGTTAGCTTCCTGTTACAACACGTTCTTATATCCTTTAGATTAAGATATTAATTCCATTTCCTAGTTCAATGTTCCTTTCATAGTTTTTCATTCCTTAAATGGTGTTGACTTCTAAGGTGGAATAGAGCATATAATTTTCCAATACCATTTCAATTTTACATCCCTGGTCGATAATTTAATGAGTTCAGTATGATGTTCTTAGTCATGTAGAATTTTAGTGCTTGCTCACCAGTTTAAGTACATCCTGGAAGGTTTCTTCCATGATCTTTACTTCTGTGTTCCATGAATCAATCAAAAATTGACTGACATAAATTAGTCCATTTAGTGCATAGGATGATGTCTCTACTACCTTTAGGTACGTGGGCATAGAATGTGTTAATGACTCTATAGTTTTCTCCATATAAGATAATGAACTTCAAGAATTGATAGCTTAGGAGTGATTAGACTCTTCAATAAACTAAATCTTGTCATTACTCTCCCTTTCTCAATATCCAATACATTCATCTTGTCATAGATATTTTTTATTTCTCTCTCCATCTCGAATATAGATTGTGAGGAGGTCTCACAACTATCAATCATATTATTCAGTGTAGCCCATTCCTTTGCTAAATATCTTCAATGTTCTGAATATGTCTGATAGGATTTATACAATAGTTGTATAGCATCCTTCCATGTGTGACACAACTTCTGGCCTTTGATGTATCTAATCTCAGAATGCTCAAGTCCCAAGAAATAGACTAGAAAATATCCTTCAACTTATTCTCTTGATAACTCTTCTTTGCCTTCTCTTCAAAAATCTTCACTAAATACTCATACTAACTATCAAAGTCATCCAGTGCCAAATTGAGATTCTCTGCCTCATCCTTTCCTTGAAATACAATAGGCACTGGGAGAAGTTTGTTCATAGTATTAACTTCTCTAGTGATTACCTTAGTCTTCTTATCTCCTTTATGCTCAGATCTCTATTTTTCTTTTGTGAATGCGATGGAGGATAGTCTCATTAATTCATCCTCATCCATACCTACATTATGGACCAACATATCAACAATAATGACAAGGAGAAGCAAAAGTGAGAGATTATAGAGATCAACAGGGATTCAGGGAGCTTTGAGGAGAAAGATAATGAAAATGGTAATACTGAGAACAATGAGGAGGATACAGGTGCTGAGGAAGTGACCAAAAATGTCTACATTAATATCAATGTTAATGACATTGAGGAGGATACCCAAAAAGAGAATGATTACTGTTATGTCATTCCTTCACCCCAAGAGAATCTAAATGGTGATAATTAGTAGATGAATGATCAAAACCAGAGGAGCCTGGAAAAAGATCGGTTAATATTTCTTTTCTCCAAATGGCAAGAAATAAAGCAGAGAATGGTTATAACATTGATAAATGGATTTAGGATGATATGAAGGAGATGTAGGCCATATACAAGGATCTAGAAGATAGAAAATCTCTGCTGGAGGATATTATGGAAAAAATGGGTGATGATGCATCCATGTACCAACAAGGGAAAGATGTCTTTGATAAGGTAAACAAAAACAATATTACTATGGAAGAAAATTTAAACACCATGGTCGACAACAGACTGAAAAAGATCACTGAGAAGATTAATAACAACAATTTTCTTCTCAGAAAGCTGACAACGATAAGAAAAATGGGCATGAAAAACTCTATGGATAACCTGAAAGTGCTACATGCCCTGCTGGAAGGGAATTACAATGAAAGAGCTAAGCAGGAGGAAGAAGGTAAACAAGAAACTCAAACCTCAGGCCTGAGAACCAGGACTAGATCAAGCATCAAAAAGAAATATGATGTTCAGATGAAATACATCACAAAGTTGTGAGATTCGATCCAGAGTATGGAATTTCACATGGAAGAAATCCAGGTATTGGAAGACTAGATGGATGCTACTGAGTAATTACTGCTGGACTATTTTGGCTACTGGAATTTTTTTCGACACTATTTTGCTAGAAGTAAATCATTGTCTATTTTTTTGAAACTTTATGATCTATATTGAATAATCAGGGGTTAAGCCCTTTTTTGGTCATCTGTCATCTTTGACAGATTGTTGTCATTTTGGTTCTTGTTTATCTTTCGGTTCTATGTAAAGGGTTTCGGGGTCCTTTCAAAACCTGCAGTTACCTTAATAAAAAACATCAGTACTTAAAGTTTTATCCTTTCTTTCCAAAAATAGAGTAGTTGATGTGTCAGGTTCATGTTTTACCTCAACTCTTGCCTCTTCTTATTTTGTTGCATCTGTCTCAATTCTTTGTTCAGATTCAACTTTTTGCTCTTCCTCTTTTTTCTCTTCCTCTTTCCATTCTTCCATTTCATATCCCACTATGTTGTTAATGTTTTATGAAAATGGGTCCTTCTCATCAAGTGAAGTGTCAAGGATCACATGCACACCAAAAACATAGAAATATAGTTGCATGATGTCTTCTCTCTTCTCAACACTTACCTCATCTGCCTTAGAACACTCACCAATTCCTATAGGTGTAGGTATATTATGTTTAGGAGGTGGAGTATTCTCAGGAATATCACTCATATGTATCTGATCTAGTGCCTTCTAAGTCTCTTCTAGGACTTCCTCATATTTCCTACCCATAATTTTTACTAATCTTTCTTTGGTTCTCAATAAGGGTTTGAGTGCTCCCAATATTATTTCTCTCTCTTGTATTGAAACTAATAGAAACATGTTGTCAATATCTTGATTCCTTATAGCCTCATCTTCAATGTGTGAAATTTGTTTTCTAATTTCCAGTCTACCATATAATTCCTCAAGTATACTTCCCTCTAACTCTAGTAGACTCTTCTTGAAAACAAGTAAATGATTTACTACTATGTCTTGAATCTTTAGTTTTTCAGATTCCTCATACCTGTCATAGTATTTTCTCACTAAAAAAATATTTCCTTTCTCAATATCTCTCTTCTCCAACATCTTCAAATTAGGCTTCCATACATATTTGTCACTTGTGGTCTATTTTTTGGCTTTCTTCTCTTTTCCTTCAGTCCTTCATTCTTTAGGAGGTGAATCTGGTTTAGTGGATCTTGTGTTTTTTTGAGGTACTGGCTTTACTTTATCTTCCTACAATGTCTTATGTGGTGGTGAAGGGGTGGTTACATCAATTATTGTAGAAGTTGGACTAGTTACCTACTCAATCTCTAGAGGTGGAAGGGCTGCAGTAGCACTACTTTCCAACCTATAAGATCTCTATGCTATCTTCTTCTTTACTTCTCTCATCTCTTCTTTGGTTAAACCTGCCTTAGTTCCATAGTCATCAATAATTTTTTCTACTTTTATTTTCCTCATACCTCTAGTCTTCTCTTCTCTGACTTTAGCTGATTTTTCTTCATATGTGCCCCATCTCTCCTCAGATGTATCTACTTAAGATGCCAAAACATGTTCAATATGCATAGTTAAAAATTCTAAACTAAATTCATAACCCATAGGGTAATACCATTTCTTTCTAGGTACAACTACCTCAAAACATACACAATAAGTTTCAACCATGAAACAAGTTGTATCCTTGTATTTCTCAACTAACTCTTCAGGAATTACAACTCTTTCTTTCATTTTCCTCTAAAGAATTCTGATCATGCCAAACAGTTCACCATTAGCCCATGTGCTATTTTTCCTTTGGTAGCTTTGTGATGTCTGAATACCAGTGGGTATCCCTTCTCTCCATGCTCTAGGGTGCATGCCTAGAAACTTGTGCTCAATGTGGATATACATATGAACTAGGAGTGATCAAAATATGAAGGTCTTAGATTTATCTTCCTTAATTAGCTTTACATTTTCCAAGAATTGTTGTGCTAGAACCTCACATAGGTTATATTTAGTGTTTTCCTTTACCATCCTATAAGCCATCATAATGACTCCTACAGAAACTTAATTAGGTCTATTGTTGTAGCATAATTTTTATCCAAGTATTATCACAATCAGTCTGACATCCTATAGGAAAATATCATTCACTATCATAGATCACCTATCCCATTTAGAATGTGTTAGGGTTTCAACTTGTTTCTTTATGTTCTTCTCAGCCACAAGGATAACTCTAGTGTTTTCTAATCTAGTTATCTCATGAATCAATTGACTACATGTCTTTATATGTTACTCTCCTATCTAGATGAACTGATCATGAACTCTGCTAAGTAATATTTTGAACAATTCATCTTTGCTGAACTCATATAGATCCAATAATTTCATAATGCTGAAATCATCTATGTGTTTGTATTATTCCTTCATATTTCCATTATCAGTCAGGTATTCCATTTCTGTAGAAATATTATCAACACCCAATATATCATACTTGCAATGAATGTATGCCCTAATATCCTCAACATGCAAGACGTCATGGTGTGTTTGTGAAAATGTTCCTTTAGGGTTGTCTTCACAAGACTTAAATGAATGTTTCTTGAATTTGTATCTTGGTCAATCTACAACATCATAAATCAAAGGTGCATCCATAGCTTCTGTATGAGTAGATGATGTAAATACCTCAATTACGCTGAGTTCTAAATTCTTGCTTTGATCGATCACGCAATAGCTATTAGATAGTTTGATACTTTCTAATATTTGTTCTCCTTAGGTTGATTCTCTTCAAATAGTGAATAAATAGGCTTATTAGATGTCCTTTTATTCATCGTTAAGTGTAAAATGTGCATTACCCAATATACTTAACATCATACACTGTCTAGTCAATTGTAAATCCCATAATCACAGAATATGCATTGTTTGATGGTGCACTCCTAGACATAAGCTATATGATGTCTACACATATCACAACTAAGCTCACTGGAGCTTACTCCTTAGAATTAGGGGCTATATATAATTTTTTGTGCTTGTCCAATGCTCCCCCTAAGGCCATACTTGACCATTTAGTTTGATTCTACTTTGTTAGCATAAGGAAAAGATCCAGTAGCATCTACTGTCTCTCCTAAAACCAATACATTATTAGACTCTTTGAATCTCCATACCTTTCCACTTCTGTTATCTTCTTCTTTCTTGAAACAATTATCAAAATCACTCTTGTATTTTGCAAGACTCTTACCAGTATCATTTTTATTCTTCTTTGTATCTATAGGAGGTGGTACTCTTCTATTATTTACTCCAGTATATCTGCAAAACTTCTCTATATGACCTGGATTGTTACATTTGTAGCATATAGGAGGTCTTCTATTTAGATTAACTTGTAACTTACAATTCCTTGCAATGTGTCCAAGGTTATTACATTTGTAACATGTGATGTTAGTTGTTGATTCTTCTCTGGTGTAATCTTGTCTGTATCTAGATTGATCAAGTTTCCTACTTTCTACTTTCTTGTTCCCATATGCATTGCAATTAAAACAATAACTAGAAAAAGTTCTAAAAGGGGTATTACCTCTACAATCTCTCTTCATGTGTCCAAACTTGATACATCCAAAACATCTACCTTTGAAAGGTTTGATCTATTCTTTAAGCTCTTCAAGAATAGGTTTTTCTCCATCAATCTTTGCATCAGATTTTTCTTCTTGTTTCTTAGAACACTCAGCTTCATTGAAGCCAACACGAGTCATATCACCTTTAGGTTTCTTTCTATCTCTTTGTTCATCGATCAAGTCACTTCTTATGTGAATTTTCTCAATATGTTTCTTTGTCTCAACAAGCTCACCTTTTATGATTTGATTATATTTCTCCAATTCTATATACTTTTTCTTGTAATGATCAAGGTCAATCTTCATTTCTCCCATCAGAATATTAGCATATTTCAAAGCTTATTCACTCCTATTCTTATCATTCTTTTCTTATTGAATCTCTTTAGCCATTGTCTCATTCTCAAGCTTCAAAGTATCATTCTCTTGTTCAAGTTGCTTTATATAATCTGAATTATCATTGCTTGAATTTTCTTTTATCTAAACCATAAGATCTTGTCTTTGATTTCTAGAAAGTTCAAGATGATCCTTTAGTTTCTTTATAAATCCCCCAGCTTTTCTTAAATTGAATCTTAAGTCACCATTCTCTTCTTTTGCTTTATCAAGGTCTTCAAGTGCTGCTTCAAAATTCTCTTACAAATTTTATGAATCCATTCTGATCTCCCTTAAGCTGTTAGAATTTCTCTTCAAGGGCCAATAGCTCTAATACCAATTGTTGGGATTGATTAATACTGAGATGGGGGTGACTCAATATTATAACACTTTAAATTAAACATAAACCAATTCCAAATAAACCATAAGTTTACAAAAATGAAAAGAACATAATAAAATAAAACAGAACTCATAACACCATTATTTGTTGTCGAGGAAACCTTTGCCAAGGTAAAACCCTGTGGGTATGGTACCCACAAGGATGCACTAAAGTATAATGTCTTTGTTAGGAGACCTAGCCCTGTTAGGAGATAAATATTACATAGTAAATTTCCTTGTTAAAGGAATAAAAACCCTGTTAAAGGTATACAACACCCTATTAGGGGCCAACTGAGCTTACAACTCTTACAACAAAACTTTTCTTACAAAGTGTTTTTAGTAATGAACAAAACAAGCATCTTCAATGATTAGATAGTTCCACTCATAGCTCTTAAATGATCTCTATCAACCTATGCTCTCACATCTTCCATTCACATACATAGATATCCTTCCTTATATCATCACGTCATATCTTCTCTTTACAAAAACTCTTCATATATATAGCTTTATCATCATAATGTCGGCTCTCTTAATTATTATCATATAGTCGACTCTCATTACAAAATAGAATCAATAATGTAAAGAGTAAATATAAATTTGGCGCTCTTACATAACCAAAATATAGGTTACCAAAAATCATAATCCAACTTAGCTTTCGAGGAGTCCACGACATACTCCTTAATTCATCAGTACTTTTTCAACTGCTCTATTATGTTGTTCTACTATTTGCACATGTCTTCAAATATCTCTAACTCACTGTAATCATAACCAAAAATAAATTGATCTTAGGTGGAGGTCATACATAATCCATAGTATATTCCTCTAAGCCCATGAGTCATAAAAGGTTGTACTCAATCTTCACTATCCAAATAAATACTGTTATACTATGTATTTCTACTTCTGTACTTAGTCATTTTGAAGACTATATCTCCAAAACTGAACTTCATTCGAAGAAATCAATATATTAGATGTGTTTCCATAAATGAAAACCCATAAGTGTCTCATACCATACCAAAACTATCACTTTCCAACAATATGTTCATCATGTCTATTGGAACCGATGGCTTTGGAGATGGTGTTGTGTGTTTGCATGTGCGAGGCAAGTTGTATTGGTCAAGGTGGTACACATTTTATTCCTTATCACTGCAGGAATGTCTTAGTGTGACCTATTTCAAATTGTATTTTCCTGACATGGTTGATGACATAAAGTTGTATAAGAAGGGTGATGATGCTTGTTTATCGTGTGGCTTATGTTTTTCTTGTATGCAAAATGATTGTGAATATGTTTCTAATCTACATATTATTGATCATGTGGAAGGAATATTTATGGTGACAGTGATCTCAGTGGTGGATTCAATTTTGTTTCAAATACTTTGGAATTGAGCCTCTTTGTATTGGTAGTAATCCTTGTTGTATTGACAGTGATCTTTTTCATATTTAAGGGTAGTTATCATGACTGATGGTGAGCCTTACCTACAGTGAGCACAAGAAAAAGTGAGCCTTTGCACAAATCACCTTAATCGGTGTCACGGCCTTAACCGGTGTTTATATTTCATGAAAATTAGCTTCACTATGGTTTTTTCCAATTTGGGTTTTCCACATAAATATTGGTGTTCTCTGTGTCGATGTTCCTATGTTTACATGTTTACATTTTCTATGGATATTTTATGTGCTTAATTAATAAATCATAAGTTGTTACTGTTGATGTTTAATAGTTTACAACATAGAAAAAGTTTTGTAAAGTGTGTGGGAATAAATGATTCACCCCCCTCTCAGTTATTCGGCTTGTTCAACAATTGGTATCAAAGATTGGTTCCTCAGTGAAGATATTAACCACTTGAGGAAGATCCAATGGTGCATAAATTGAACATTACCACATTTGATGGATCACACTATAGTTCATGGAAAGATCAGATGAAAGGTTAGTTTGTTTTGGTTGGTTACAAGACTTGGAAGCATGTGAAGACAAAGTATGTATTTCCTCAAAATGGGATTAACACTCAGGATGAGATCGAAGCATATGAGGAGAATGAAAAAGAAAGGTATGCTATCACTAGTGATTTATGAAAGACTAAGTTGTCTAAAGTTATTTCTTTGAAGACCACTTATGAAGTTTGGGAAAATTTGAAAGAGATCTATGAAGGGAATGATAGAGTTAAGTTACCTAAGAAGCTTACAACTAAGAGACACTATGAGAATGGAAGATGGTGAGGATATTAAAATTTATTTCTAGAGAGTTGAAAATGCGGTGAATGAAGTAAAGAACCAAGGAGGCACTATTATAAATGAATACTTCATGGAAAATATCTTGATGACATTATCAGAAAGTTATGGTGATAATATATCAGCAATTGAGGAGGTGTATGGTGTGAATAAGTTCACTAAATAATAATTGTTTTGCACCCTGACTGCATTTGAGCTCAAAAATTTTGGGAGATAAAAGAGAAGATTAGAAAAAACTTTCAAGGCAACTAAATTAGAAGAAGATCTTGATGGTGATGATTAAGAATAATTTGAAGTGAACTTTGCAAGAAAAATGAAGAAAGGCACCAAAAAGTACAAAGGTATGCTACCTCTAAAATTTTTTAGATGTGATAAAATTTGTCATTTGGCTACTAGATGTCCAAAGAAGGGTCCTAGATAGAAATTTAAGAAATTCAACTAGAAGGCTTACTATGTGAATGAAGATGCTAGTATTTTAGATGATGAGTTAGAAACAAAATATTGTATGTTTTATGATGAAAAGGAAAATAAATAGGAAATTTATATTTCTAAAATTTGTACTGAGGTTGATGGTGATGTTGAATCTCCTTTATATGCTATAATAAATAAAAATAAATGCTTAACTAATAGTGGTTGTTCTCATCATATGAATGAAGATACGAGTAAGATTGTTTCACTTGACAAATATTATGGTGCTCATGTTAGATTTGGTGATGATAGGGTTTCTTACATTATCGGAAGAGGGTCTATTATTTTGATAGAAATAATAACACTGACAATGTCTATTATGTGAAGAGTTTGTATCACAATAAGTTAAGTGTTGGGCAAATGTGTGAAAATGGATACGATGTTATTTTCAAGAATGAAGGATGTGAAATCGGGAAGAGATCTGGAGATGTGATTGTAGTTGCAAATAGAAAATGAATGAACATGTACCATCTTGAAGGAGATTTAGAAAGATGTTGCTTTCTATCTCAGACCGATGATAAATGGTTTGGCACTGGAGGATGTGTCATATCAACTTTGATAATTTGGTAAGAATAATTTCATCTCAAGTAGTGAGAAACTTACCTAGACTATGAAAAATACTCTTTATCTACCAGTTTGCTAGAGCTTGTGGACACTGATATTTGTATTTCTACCAGGTGTGTGTGTTATTTTGTGGATCTGCTAGCTGTAACAAAACACTTCAATAAGTCATTATATTAGTGAAATAACATGAAAGGTAAGAGTTAGAAAGCATATTAATCACTAAAATCTACCTATTTCTTCCTATCTAAGAAGAGTGTGAAATATGCTATAATTTCCCTCAGATTATGCATAAATCAGTGACATATACATGCTTAGAATGGAAGATTTGAATGATTTAATCTAAAATGCTCAAGAAATGTTCATTTTAAAGCTCCAAATGAAAGATTATAACAATGTATAAGAAATATGAGCTAAAATGCATTAATATCTCTAAGAAAATGTGCAACATAAGTTTGCTTTCAATAATCAAGGATTCGGGGCCAATTGAGCTCAAAATTCATTCCATTTATAGAAGAATTGGAGGAATGAGAGGTTAGGATTGAAAGTGGAAGAGAGGTGGAGATTGAATCTTTGGTGATCCATGTAAAGTGATCCAAGTGATGTAACTCTTATTGGATAGGGAATTGACTTTCCCTTTTGTAAATTAGGAGTTATAATTAGGATTTATTTAATTCCTTTTTATTAATTAATTCAGCCATGTATTTGTTTTTTTTTTATTTGATTGAATTGATTTTATTTAATCGGCTAAGGAAATTAATTTAATTTAGTTATTAGTGTTAATCTCTAAGTTCTGTTGATGGTTAGTGACCAATACTTAGTCATTCACTTAGGCAGTTTTAGTTGGCTATCACTGTGGCCGAGCTAAAACTATGCAAGGCTGAGCAACATTGCCGAGCAGTTTTCAGTTTGCTTAGTTACATTGCTGAGCTGAGCAACATTGCCAAGTAGTTTTCAGTTTGCCTAGTTACATTGCTGAGCCGAGAAGGATACAGAGATGTTAAGTGCTGAGTAACAGAGAAGTCAAGTGCCGAGTAGAATAGTTTTTGTATACATGTCTGGAATGATTCAAACTTTGAGGATAAGTGATCTGGCCAACTTATATAAGCTTTTTGGGCCGACTTATGTATGCATTTAATATTCTTCTACGAAGTTATTTATGCATTTAATTGTTTTATCCTATGCATGATCTATTGTAAACATTAATTGTAATACCATCTTGGTATGGGTATTAGATCTTGATCGTTGAACTAGATCTCGCTATCAGACTTGAATAGATATATTAGATTGCTTCTAAACCCTATTTTGCAAGTGTGTAAGGAGAGAGTAGACAAAGTGTATGGTGAATGCATTTTGAAGTGAAATGCACAAAGGGTTATTTTGTTAAAGAAGTAGAGATCAAGTAGAGTGACAACACAGTGAACAATAGAGTAAAGTTATATCAGATTATGAGATCATAGAAGGTATTGGAAAGAGGAGATTTGTCATCAGCATTAGAGTGCATAATGAAGGATCAATAGTTGAGACATTCTAATCATTGTATTAGGTGAAAATATCTTAATAGAGTAGTTCTAGCAGACCTTTCTTAATCTCCTAACAGAGTGCTTACTTTATTGTAAGTTGAAATCCTTTCATAGGGTAGATTGTAATGATCTTTAACTCTTAACTGGGCAGACCTTTAACAGGGTAGATTGCATTTTGTAATCAACATTTGTAGCTTTAATAGGCACACTTTAGTACTGCAGTAGTGGAGAATTTTGTGGGTGTCGTCCCCACCCCAGTTTTACCTATTTGGGTTTCTGGGTTACCAAGTTATTGTGTTATGTGTTATTTATTTCATTGTTTGGATGCTATCTAAGATTACATTAGATTCATATATGTATGAATGTGGATCAATTTGTTTTAAGTATTTAAATTTGAAGATCTTATTCACCCCCCTCTCAGTATCTTGCTTTCCCATTATTGTATTTCCAACAATTGGTATCAGAGCTCAGTTCTCTAAAAATGTCATAATCAGCTTGAGAATACAGATCTTGAGATGGAGATCTACAAGATGGGTAAAGTCATTGAGAATCAAAATATTGATATTCAGCTAGCACTACAACAACTTGAGACAACAAGACAGGAATTAAAGGAGTCCTTGACTGCAAGGAAAGATTTGGCCAAACTAATGAATGACACTCATTATCAGGAAGAGGACACCACAAATCTATTTTGATGCAGGAGCATCCTGGGTGTAAGGGCAATCTTGCATCACCCAAAAATATTTCTGTTTTCTTTTCAATAAGGGCTACCTTGTGCAGAGCTGCTATTTATGGAAACTTTCTATTTTTAGTAAGTTGGCCATACGATCTCAGAATATTCTGATTTTGCATGTGGAGGTTCATCTCAGTCATATCAGCTTGCCAGTAAAGTTTCATGGCTAGATCTGGTCTAGTTTTGAAGATATTGAAACTTTTCGGTATTGAAAACAGGGTACAAAAACTTTGAGCTCAGTTTTGAAGGCATTAGAGGCCCCGGATGAGGTCGAAACTTAGGCTTGATGATGCTTGCATAGTTGAGCTGTTGAAGAGCGCTTCGTGGCATTTTCAAAATGGGGTTATAATAGTCAATCGAGTCAACTGGTGATGACTTATGGTCTTCGAAAGTTGGGTCACCTGAAATAGCAGAAAATAATTTTCCTTCAAAATTTTCGGGTTTCAAAAGTTATTTTGAGCCAACTTTGATGTACTAAATTGAAAAATAAAATAATTCTAAGTTTAGTCGGCCCTAAGGGCTAAATTTCTGGAACCTTCTCGGGCGGTGGAAATTGCCTATATAAAGAAGGCCCGTAGTGTTGTTTTAGG
>MU226828.1:102574-129785 GCA_018584345.1 Thuja plicata | reverse complement strand
GGAGAAGATTTGAGAGCAAAGTTCTAGAGAAAATCTCAGAAGAGATTGCAACAAAACAGGTTGAACTTTCTATTCTTGTAGAAACTTTAGAGAAAGTTATAGCCAATGTTTATTCTTTGTACAAAAACTTATGTGATGTTGAATTTTTTTACAAAGGATAATCTACAGCTTGTTGAGAAGCTATAGTTAGATTTAAGATCAACTGGCACTACTTTGGGAAAAGATACTACTTCTAGTTCTTTACATCTTACTAAGTTGATAAATGCACAATGGAGAATAGTTGAGCTTATGGCTGAAGATGGTCGAATAAGGGCCAAATTGATAACTATTCAGACAAGCCTATTGCCTCACTTGGAGGTAATACAGAAGGAACTTTCAATTGAAAAGGAGTTATCACAGAGCAATGCAAATCTATCAACTGCAGAAAGTTTAGTGAGTCTAGCTGCCAAGCTAGAAATCAAATTGGAAGTTATTAATATTTCTAAGGAAAGTTGGGATACTACATTTGAATCCACCCTACAACTTCATAAACAATTTTTGGATAAGTACAACTTAACCCCACCAACAATTAGTGACAAAAACAAGGGGGAAGATGGTAAGGATGTTGGAAAGGATACAGTATGATACATCAGTATAGAATAGGTACACTTGTATATAATTTTTGAAGGCATGTAAAATTTTTGTATGGATTATTTCTGAGTATATTCCTAGGGGGAGTACTTAGTATACTTAGGAAACATTTTGATGAAATGAAGGGAAGTAATGATAAGTGTTTTTGCCACTAATATCAAAGGGGGAGATTGTTAATCTCTAAGTTATGTTGATGATTAGTGACCAACACTTAGTCATTCACTTAGGTAGTTTTAGTTGGCTATCACTGTGGCCGAG
Organism: Thuja plicata; assembly: GCA_018584345.1. Classification (NCBI taxonomy): domain Eukaryota; kingdom Viridiplantae; phylum Streptophyta; class Pinopsida; order Cupressales; family Cupressaceae; genus Thuja; species Thuja plicata. The sequence continues at coordinate 128,897 of MU226828.1, read as the reverse complement.
CTAAAACTATGCAAGGTTGAGCAACATTGCTGAGCATTTTTCAATTTGCCTAGTTACATTGCTGAGCCAAGTTACATTGTTGAGCCGAGTAGGATATAGAGATGTTAAGTGCCAAGTAATAGAGAAGTCAAGTGCTGAGAAGAACATTTTTTGTATACATGTATGGAATGATTCAAACTTCAAGGATAAGTGATCTGGCTGACTTATATAAGATTTTTGGGCCGACTTATGTATGTATTTAATATTCTTCTACGGAGTTAGTTATGCATTTAATTGTTTTATCCTATGTAAGATCTATTGTAAACATTAATTGTAATACCATCTTGGTACGGGTATTAGATCTTGATCGTTGATCTAGATCTCACTATCATACTTGAACAGATATATTAGATTGCTTCTAAACCCTATTTTGCAAGTGTGTAAGGAGAGAGTAGAAAAAGTGTATGGTGACTACATTTTGAAGTGAAATGCATAGAGGGTTATTTTGTTAAAGAAGTAGAGATCAAACAAAGTGACAACACAGTGAACAATAGAGTAAAGTTATATCAGATTATGAGATCATAGAAGGTATTGGAAAGAGGAGATCTGTCATTAGCATCAGAGTGCATAATGAAGGATCAATACTTGAGACATTCTAATCATTGTATTAGGTGAAAATATCTTAACAGAGTGGTTCTAGTAGATCTTTCTTAATCTCCTAACAGAGTGCTTACATTATTGTAAGTTGAAATCCTTTCACAGGGTAGATTGTAATGATCTTTAGCTCTTAACCAGATAGACCTTTAACAGGGTAGATTACATTTTGTAATCAACATTTGTAGTTTTAACAGGTACACTTTATTACTGTAGTAGTGGATAATTTTGTGGGTGTCATCCCCACCCCAGTTTTACCTATTTGGGTTTCTGGGTTACCAAGTTATTGTGTTATGTTTTATTTATTTCATTGTGTGGATGCTATTTGAGATTACATTAGAATCATATATGTATGAATGTGGATCAATTTGTTTTAAGTGTTTAAATTTGAAGATCAAATTCACCCCCCCTCTCAGTATCTTTCTTTCCCATTATTGTATTTCCAACAATTAGATCACTTAGGAGATTAAATTTGATTTAAATGAATTATGCCAATAAATTGAAGAATTGTCTTGACATAATTAGGTGTATGATCACACTTAGGGAAAATAGGGTCTATGGTCAGAGAATACCAAATTAGGGTGGTTACATTTTTCCCTCTTTGAATTGATATGCGAGCAATGCATTGATTCAAAGAAAGTTTTGATGTTGATTTTAGAAAGTTTGAGAATTCCGTATTTGATTGAACAAAATGTCTGATGAGATCAGTCTCACATTTGATTGAACTAAGAATGATAGAATTGACTTTGAAGTTGATAAAAAAAAGGTCAAAAAAGATCTTGAAGATACCAATTATGAACTTGATTTTCGTATGGGAATTGATAATACTGACGCTAATCATGATTGAACGAAGATCAGTACGAACCTGCTAGGAGCTCTGAGGTATCAATTTGGAACTTGGTTGTCTAACAAGAATTGATAATTCTGACTTTGAAATTGATCAAATGAATGTCAGTATGAAGCTTCCAGGAGCTTAACAAGGATCTAAGAAAATGCAGACATAAGATATCTAGCTTGTGAGAACCAAAGCCTTCCATCCAACAGTCCCGACTTAGTCGAGGGAAACTGTCATGCCCCTAGTCTTTTGATGATGAAGTTGTTTTAATACTTTTTAAGAAATAATTTGATTGATTTAAGTGTGTTCATGCCCCCTCAGAAATGAAATCAAAGGAAAAATACTAAAATCCCTCTATAGAATGATATATCACTTGAATTGATTGATTGAATCGAGAAAGAATCAACTAGAAGAAGTGGAGAAATGAAGGTGTGTTCAAAGAAAACACATTTTTACCAAGGTAATCACATTAAAATGTGAGTTTTGAGTCTGATAAAATGATGTGTGACCAAGATATTGATGAATAATCTACAATTTGATGATATAGAACCTGTAAAACTGATTGCGTAAAGTGAATCATTTTTAGAATATATGGAGCAATTCTACATTTTTGGTGACTCTTATAAAATTTTGACTGTACTATGTAAAACATCATCTGTGCATCTGATTTCATTCCTGATTGATCAGAAAAGAACAAAATTGAGGTCCAATAGTCTGGGATGAGTTCCAAAGCACCTAAAAATCTCAAAAAGTCAAATATATATATCCCAAAATTCACCTTTTACCCATTCATTTTCACTTTTGCCTTTAGTAATTTCAGAGCTCTGCAAAGAAGATGGCGGTCCCCATGGAGAAGCATCAATTTGAGCTCACTCATCGAAATTAGTGTCCATTCGACTACCCACCACTGGTAAGTACCTCAAAACCTACCTTTCCATATTTTTAGTTTTCATTTTTATGCATTTTTGTAGTAGTTATAGGTTTTTTAATTTTGCATCGCATCCTCATTTTGGGATCTTGTTCGGTTAATCCCTCATCATCCTCTTTTGACCAAAATTATCGTGTCATATCCCATGAATCACGGATCACACCCTATTTTTAATTTATCATTGCATATGGTAGTTGTAGATAGGGATTTGAATGTCATCGCGTTCTGCTAAAACAAGCTCACACCCCGTATCCCGCATCGTATCCTATGAAAACAAGATTGTTTCCTGGATGCCCCATCACATCCTTGAAATCCCAGATTGTATCACATAAAAAGGATCGCACCCCATAGAAAAAAAGTTTTTTTGGGTTTTTGAGTTAGTTTTCTTCCAATTGTTTCTGTTTTTTTCCTTTTGATGATCAAAAACATGTAGCTGATAACTTTTTTGCATAGTTGCCCTAGTTAGAATGTTGATTTGAACTTGTATTTGTTGTCTGTTGATAGGTTCCTTTTGAGGTTTTATCTTTCTGAGGACCACACCCAGGTTTTGTCCTTGAATTATCCCAATATTTGAAAGGGGATGAGGTAGAGATTATCACCCAAGTAGGACTACTTGCATTGAGAGATTTACTTGATATGAGGGTGAATCAGGGGTTGTTGATTATGCTTGCCAAGAGATGGCATTCAAATCACAACGCCTTTCATCTCCTAACCGGTGAGATTATGGTCACACTTGAGGATGTGTGGCACATTCTATGGGTTCCAGTGATGGTTCAAGAGGTGCAGTTCGAGGCTAGTTCTATTACAAATATTGCATCAGCTTATAGATTATTTGTAGATGATTCCATAGCTCGTTGGTACCTAACATGGGACTATATTTGTGATCATTATGATGATCTACCTATATACTTAGCTAGATTGATTGGTGGCATTCTCATGCCTGACAAAGGACACCATGGTTTCATGTGTGGTTGGGTTGATATGCTAGAGGATATGGTAGTATATTCTAGTAGATTTGCATGGGGTAGATATATTTTGGCCCATATATATTGAGAGATTCACAAGATAGTCTATCAGTATTCTCATAGCATGACTATAAGGATTCTTGTTTTACAGATCTGGGCCTAGGAGAATATCCCCGTGACATAGTCGATAGTATATAGGTAGCACACAGATTAGTAGCTTTATGTGTATATATACTCTAGATGGATTCAACAGGCCCATTTGGGCAAGGTGGAGTATTGGCGCCGCTTATTTGATGACATGACTATCATTATATGGTGACCATACCTTGATTGTGAGGAGTGGGCCTCAGATAGGTGATAGATGCCATACTTTTTTTAGAGTAGGTACTTGATTGGATGTACTAGGTACATTGTAGAGTGTTTCTTGGTTACTTGAGTTTTGAGATAGTACGGCCGCGTGCTGGGCAGATGTCAGGACTTGTCAGTTTACGCCTAGATCCGTGATGAGGAGCCACTATGGGGAGCCAGATTAGTTTGTGAGACCGCTCAACTGGAGATTAGTCAGATGGTTTTATTTGGTTGGGACATTATTTCAAATGTTATAGATGCAGGATGTTCTAATGGGTACCTTTCCCATAAGCTATCGTATCATTTTCCATGGTTCATAGCTCCAGATGAGGTAGTTCCTCAGATAGAGGACCCATTAGATTATAACCTAGCTAATGAGAGACCTATCAAAGGTTGAGGCGGAGCACAGTGAGAGAGGAGAGATGGGGGAGGGATGGTAGAAGAGATGGTGGGCCCCCTCCTCCGGATAGAGGTTAGGGTCCGTATGATTAGGATGATGATGGAGATGATAGGGGTGGTGGTGCGATGGGTGGTAGTGGACAGGGAACCGGTGGTAAATGGATTCACCTTAGGTTTGTAGCTCCACGGAGAGATCTAGGTCCAATGCTGACTAGAGAGCACCAGAGATAGCAGTAGAGGTAGTAGGAGAGACCTACTAGATAGGATATAGGTAGAGATTCTGATGCCTTGTCATAGTGTGAGCATGAGCATGAGCTCATCAAAGCTAGGATGACTACATTGGAGGCTTTACTTGTAGATAGAGATGCATAGCTCTAGCGATTGAGAGAAGAGAGGGATACACAGGCTCATATTGCTACACACCAGGGAAAGAGAGCTGCATACTATTTTTCTTTGTATCATGCTGTAGTTCTAGAGGGAAAGAGAGCTCCTTCATATTCTTGTATTACATGACAATCAGAGGGGGTGATGCCCCCACCAACTCCTTTTGTACCACCTCCTCCTCCTCATCTAGATCAGGGAGAGGGTGTCAGTTAGACTTGACTTTGTACTTTGATATATTTGATACATTTTGTATATCTTGATCCTTCTAAGATCATTCATTGTACTGTAGCTTTTGATACATGTATATTGGATTCACACTGATATTCTGATACTCTTTTGTAGACAGTTCCACATTTTTGATCTATTCCATATTTTCTATATCTGAGATAGTTGTTCCTGATCTTGATATGTTCATGGGTTCTCTTTCTTTGATAGATGTTTAGATTGATGCACATGTGATTATGTTCTTGGTCTCTTGATGAGTTTAGTATAGATTTAATGTGATGACATCATTTATACTATTTTATTTATTACTAATATAGAAATGTGTTTCAAATGATACTAAGTGAATATGAAAATGTATGTTTTTGGGATTTTCTTTATGCAAATAAATGTATGGATGCACTTAGGATGTAGAAATAAATGCAATGCTTGAATACTTTGTTTTTTAATTTTCTCTTTCTCATTTATGAATGCAGAATGTATGTCATGGATATGCAATGACATTAATATTAGATTATGTAATTAACTTGGATTTTAGATGAACCGGAAAATCATTTTGAGCTCAAGTCCTTATGTTGTTGTTTAAAATAAATCATGCAAGCTCCACATGCATCTACATGCAGAATCTTAGGACTATCATTGATTTGTATACATTGTAGCATTTTTATCATCATTGGGAATTTTGTAATGGACATCATTGGATAGTACAACTATCACTAATACCCACTGGTATCATGAAAGTATGAGTACTATGTGTATCAGATGCAATGTAAGAAATAAACCTAAGCATCAAGGCATAGAAGACAGGATGACAAGTTAGTTATATCCTTTTACTATTAAGAATCAGGTTTTGTTCAAGTGTAATGTAAGATATGTGACCCGTAATGACCTTGAAAATTCATATCCTTAGGTACATCATGTGTCATACACCTTACTTAGAATCTGATTTAGAAAATAGACAAGGAAATTGGTTCAACCTCACTGTAGTTTACACATAACAAGGATCGAGATATATGCGGCTATCCACTCATGTTGACAGCCCTTACCATAAAAATCCAACTTAGGTGAAATTTATAGGATCATTGAAACAATCACCATACACAGAAAACCAAGACAACATTATGCCCCCTATCCTTGTGACTCTTTATCTTTGAATAGACGTCATGGAGTAACTCGGAAGACGTTAAAATCACCAATTGATAATAAATTAAAGAAAATTTATAACATCTTAGATACCCCTAGTGTGAAACATCATGGAAACATAAAAGATTCATAATCAAACCAAGATCAATCTATGTGTTTAAGTAGTATTGAGAAACACTGTGGATTCATTTTGCAAGCACAATAGAGATTCATTAATCAGAATTTGGAATTAAGAAATATGTTTTTCATGTCTGAGTATATGAGATTAATTTTGTCAGCAATTGTAATCCAATGTAGTGTTTAGGAACACTGGTTGATTAAAGTGTTAAAAAACACTATTTCATTTAAAGGGTTTGATTAACGTGTTGAGAAACACTAGTATGATGTATGTTATAGGTATGTGGTGTTCAAGAAACACCCTTGTTTGTGAAAGTAATGTTTTGATTCAAGTATTGAGAAATACTATTTTGAGAGGCAATCCATCCTAGATAGGAATCTAGGACAATCCTAGTAGACGCAAACTAAACACACTAGCCAAGATGCCCCCAATGCAGAATGACTATTCCTAAGATGGAAATGTAGACAAATCCTAGGCAAGGATAGGAAATTTGTAAGGAATCAGAGTCAACCAGTAGCACAGGTGCGATCATGAAGGATTAGTATCATCAATGCATTGAGAGATGGAGCACAGAGTACAAGTGATGCCTATTTTCCATGTTTTCACCACTCAACAAATCTTTTTTATTTTTTCTACCAAGATGCTTGTTTGCCAGGTTTTCACCAAGGCACTTTTCTCTTTTTCAATTTTTTTTGTTCTTTTTTCTCTTTATATTTTTTTTGTTAGTATCAAGGCACCTGTTTTCCAAGTTTTCACCAAGGATACCCTTTTTTAGGACTTTTTCCATTGTTTTTGGATTTCTTCAGGATCAATTTTTTTATTTTTTTGGTATTTTCCTAAGAAATTTTCCACTGCACGGACTCTGCTAGCCAGTATCAAGCATAGAACCGCTTCAAGTGTAGAGTACTAATGGGATCAGGAAGAACATCTCCCTCAAGTGTAGCTAACTGATATGCTCCAGCCCCAAAAGTTGTAGTAATGACATAAGGCCCCAGCCAGTTGGGTTCAAACTTTCCTTTTTGTTCTCTAATTGGCGAGTTCTTAGGATTCTCTTTTAGAACGAGATCCCCCACTTGAAATTGGCGTGGTTTAACCTTTTTATTGTACCCTTTTGACATATGTTTTTGGTACACTTTGAGATGATTGAATACTCATTGTTTGCGCTCATCAAGTAATTCTAGTGCATTCACCCTATCAATGCGGTATTGTTCATCAGTAACAATACCTTGGAGAGATACCCACAAAGATGGAATTTCTACCTCAATAGGTAACACTTATTCTGTGCCATAGACTAGAGAAAATGGCCTGGCTCTAGTTGGTGTTTTGATACTTTTTTTGTAGGCCCAAAGTGCCAAATTTAGTTGCAAATGCCAGTCCTTGCCATATTTACTCATAGTTCTATGTAAGATTTTAAGAATTTTCTTGTTAGATGCCTCAGCTTGTCTATTACCTTGAGGATAATAGATTGAAGAAAAATGCTAAGTGATTTGAAACTATGTGCAAAGTTCTTCAATGTCTTGGTTTTTAAATTGACCCCCATTGTCTATTACAATAGAAGAGGGTATCCCATACCTACAAATAATGTAGTTCAAGATAAACATAGCCACCTTTTTGCAAGTGTCTTTGATCAGTGGCACAAGTTTGACCCACTTAGTGAAATACTCAGTGACCATAATGATTTATTTGTGTCCACTTGAAGAATTAAGATATATTGTTAATCTCTAAGTTTTTGTTGATCATTTAGTGTCCACACTTAGTCATTTATTCAGGCAGTTTTGGTCGGCTACCACTGCGGCTGAGCTAAAATAGTATAGGCCGAGCTACCTGGCAAGTCGTTGCTGAGAAAAATAGATCATAGATGTCAAGATATCTAGCAATTCAGTGCTGAGCGCTAGAGACTTAAGTGTCGAGCAAGGCAATTTTGCATACATGTCAGATATGACACAAACTTTAAGGTAATATGTTTGGGCTGACTTATGAGTGTTTTGGGCCAACATATGTGGAGCATTTAATATTCTCTATAGATTTAATTACACATTTAATTGTTTTATCCGATGCATGGCATGTATCCTATAAGAAAATGGGAATGCCTAGGAGGCATAAGTCTTATTTTTGATCAGTTATCTAGATCTATTCACCAGATTTAAAGAGTATAATAAGATTGCTTCTTACCCTAAATATGTGTGAGCGATTGGAGAGCACAGAGAGAAGGTGTATACATACATGAGAGATATGTGAAGGGTTGTATTGTCAAGAAGCATAGATCTAGCAGAGCAGAAGAGAAGTGAGCAGCAGAGTAAGGGCATATCAGATTAGAAGATCAGAAAATGTATTATAAAGAGGAGATCCGTTATCAGCATCAGAGTGCATATCAAAGGATCATATCTTGAGACATTCTAACAAGTGTATTAGGTGAAATATATTAACAGAGTGGTTCTAGTAGACCTTTCTAAATCTCTTAGCAGAGTTCTTACTTTAATGTAAGTTGAAATCCTTTCACAAGTTAGATTGTAATGATCTAAAGCTCTTAACCGGGCATACCTTTAACTAGGTAGATTTCATATTGTAATCAAACTCTTGTAGCCCTAACAGGCACACTTTATTGCTGCAGTAGTGAAGAATTTGTGGGTGTCATCCCCACCCCAGTTTTACCTATTTGGGTTTCTGGGTTACCAAATTCTGTGTATTATGTTATTCATTTACTGTCATGGATGCTACTAGGTGTTAGATTGATTACATATTTATATGATTGTGGAACAGTTTTTTTTAAAGTGATTAAAGTTCAAGATCTGATTCATCCCCCCTTCTCAGTATCTTTCTTTCCCAATATTGTATCTCCAAAAATTGGTATCAGAGCTTCGTTCTCCTACAAAAGGTTTTAATCATCTTGAGAGTACAGATCTGGAGATGGATATTTACAGATTGGGTAAATTCATTGAGAATCAAAAGATTGAAATTCAACCAGCATTACATCAGCATGAGATAGCTAGACAAGACTTGAGGAAGTCATTGACATCTAGGAAAGATTTTTCCAGACAAATGAATGATACTCATTATCAGGAAGAAGGCATTGTAAATCTATTTTAGAATGGAGATTCTATTGAGAGTGATGCAGTAATTGCAGATCTACTGGGAAAAAACAATGTACTATGTGAAGAAGTCAGGAACCTGAAAAGAGAACAAGAAATGCAGACAGTAAGACTATGTGAAGTAGTGGAACAAAATAAGAAAGCTAAAGATGGAAAAGCTATGGCAGAAGAAGATAAAAGAATGATGACTGTCAGACTTGATGAAAGGACACATGATGTACAAATGATGACAATAAATAAGGTTGACATGGAAAATCAACTGCTACTTGCAAATTAGGAGATTAGTAGGAAAGACATGGAAATTGTGAATCTAAGATTTGAGAACAATCAATTGAAAGATGATTTGAGATCTGAGAAAGAACTGAATGAAAGGTTGAATAAACCTAATGAAGCTTTGACTCATTTCAAGAATCTGATGGAAGCATCAAGAAGATCAAAAGATTCTTCTAGGTTAGGTCACACTGAACCAAAGACATCTACTAAGAAAGGAGAATCTTCAAAGATTGGTGAAAAGAGGAATGCAAAGACAAAGAGAAACAAACCTGTATGCCACCACTATGGAAAACCAGGATACACTGCAAACATTTGCCGAATCAAGAATGGTAAGTCCAATCCTAAACCCAAGTTCAATGGTTATTTCTTTAACTATAATAAATTTGGACATAAAGCACATGAATGTTGGGCTAAGGCTAATGATGCACCTCCCACATCAACAATCAATGGATATTGTTACAATTGTCAAAAATTTGGACATAAGGCACAAGATTGTAGATCTAATAATAAACAACAATGGACATCAAAGACACAAGCAAAAGTACCAAGAAAAGGAAACACTTACAATTGGGATTATAACACAAGGCAAATTTTTTATTACTGTGAAGAATATGGACATGCACTTGAAGACTACATAAAGACACATTTCAGAGGAAGATCTAAGAGTTGGATGAATGGAATCCTAGTTTTTTTTAGTTGTTTGAAAATTGATCATACTAAAAGAGAGTGCAAGACACGAGTACCTGCTCCCACTATTGAGGAAAGTAGAGCACAGATGAACCAGACATGGGTAAGGAAAACAAAGTCAAGCAACAGTGAAACTACTGAAGTCGAGGTCACCCAATCCAATGGATTAGGTGATCACACAATCTCAAACTAGGCAGAAGAGTTACATAAGGAACTATATTTAAATTTCATATCTTACATCAGTTCCTAACATATACTATGCCAAAGTCCATATCTACATATGATAAGATGCATCAGGACATATTTTAAAGTTAAAGTACTAAGAAAAGTCACTTAATCACTAGAGGTGTCGAGCATCAGTATTATACTAAGACCGAGATCATCTACATATGTGCTGATCTAGTTTGGGTTGCGACTAAGAGATTGTCAAAGTCGGCCGAGGACAGGTGTTCTACACTAACTCCAATGGACAAAAAATTTATTGCAAACCTACCTCAAAGCCTATAAAGGGATGAACCATTCATGATTCATTTCACCTTGTGATTTGAGATTTCTTGAAGTATTGAAGCATTGGAAAACTTGATTTCAGCAAAGATTTTTGAAGAATTTTATAGTGTGTCATCGGGTATTCAGAAAAAGTGCAAACTTTGATAGTTGTTGAGGTACTCTGTTTCATCTTTGAAACCCTTTATCTTGAAATCATGGCTGCTAGTTTGTCTGCACTAGTTAAGGGAATGGAGAAGGAATTGTTATAATTTCAATTGGTGAGGAGCGACACCTGTGCGCCCCCCAATTTTCTAGCCATTCCTGAGAGCGTGATCAAAGGTGATCTGAATGGATCCCTATCTTTGATCCCTCCGAAGGTAATCATGATTCATGAAATTAGGGCATGTTACATGTGTAAAATAAGTGAAGTTGGAGACCATGAGCTGAGGGAATCCTATGGGAAACTATGTATAGATGGAGCCCTAAAACCTAAACACAATCATCTGTCTGAGTGAGGGTTAACTCGATCCCTAGAGTTTCTGAGGAATTTTAGGGAAGAATGGATCAAAATAGTTCTTAGAAGGGTACATGATATGAGAATTTGGTTGGAGAATGGACCAATAAATATTACCAAGGATATCATACATCGTGTAACTAGTTACTCTATAATCAATGGGAAAAGGACCATGAAATGCTAGAGTAAAGAAGACATAGAGAAGGTCACTAAAACTCTATGGAAAAAAAGGGAATGACTATTTCCACCATTGAAGACCTAGAACTTGATTTTTCTATGAGGTTTATAGCTCACAAGTTCTATCACTCAAGCTGACTGGATAGCATGCCTTGCATTGCAGTAGACCAAGCATGGAAGATCATCAAGAAGGCTCACACATATGACCTAGCCGAGCTATAGCTAACACAGCTTGCCAAGAACCTTGCATCAATTAGGAAAGCAAAGAATTCTGTGCGTAAGTTAGAATCCTTGCTTGTATGCATATTTTTCTATGTTCAAAAGAATTTTCCAACCTATGGAAACATAGTATGGAAAATAGATAGAGCTATCACCCAACAGATAAATGTACTGATTCAATAGTTAGGTGATAATTTTGATAATGTGATGGGAACATACTTTGTGGAGTTCAAGAAAAGTGTGAGATTAAGAAGCAGAATTCCTAGTTCACTAGTGGAACAAAATTATGAGGATGTGTGTTTTCTAGTTGACACAGATTACACTTATGTTCAAGCTGTAGTACCTAGGGGTATCATGGCTAAGGCCATTACCTTATGAAGTAAACATAGATGAAACATCTGTAGAAATCAAAACACTCCTAGCAGAGGAAATTGATAGTACTGCTAAACATTTTGGTAATTACGAAGAAGCCAAGGCCAAAATTTCTATGAATCTAAAGGCTGACACCATGGAAAGAAAGAGGAAAAAGATTGTCAAGAATTTGAAAAACATGGTTGGCATTGCAAGTGATGAGGAAGCAGAGGATGCTCCTCTAGAATTATCTACTAGACAAGGAGAATACATACCTAGTGAAGAAGAAAAAGAAGAATTTGAGTTTGAAGAGGATGTAGTTGTTAAAGGGAAAGGGAAATAGCCAATGGTTGCCAAGGAAACCAAAGAAAGCAAAGTTAAACCTCAGGCTACCCTTCCTACTATAAATGGACCAAGGACCAGGGAATCAGCTATTTTACCTCATGTGGTGAGAATATTAGCTTACAAAAGCAAGAATGCTACTAAGAGCAACTCAGGGAAAAAGAAACAAGTCAAGACCGAGGTAGTGCCGAGTAGTTCTGCCAAGAAACCAAGGAAAAGGAGACTAATCTTGAGTGATGAAGAAGATGAGGAAATTGACACTGATGTGCCGAGAAACATACCTACAACATCATTCAAACATCATGTAGACATTGATGAGGTATGCAAGAACATTAGAAGTTCAACTGGGTTATCTAGATTTAAATTTATCAAATATGAAAATCAAAGCATAAAGAATAAGGTCAAGTTACAAGAAGCTATATTAGACATGATGAGCACATTCAAATTGACACCTATAGAGATAGGAAACAAGGTCCCTATAGAACTTTATGATTTCTTATCTAGTAAATGGGAATTTGCATTGATGACTGAAAGGCAAATTAGGGAAGCAACTTTGGATAGAGTCATCCCACAATTGACAAAGAAATAGAAAGAAAAATTAGTTGATCAATATAAGAAGAAGTTTGTACCCAAATATAGAGCTTATGCTATTTTGAAGAAAGATATTGAAGGAGTAGTACAAAAAAGTACTCAAATTTGGAAAGATATTTTTGGGTTGGCAATTCCAAAAGAGAAGAAAACAGATGAAGGAACTTCTGAGTAAAACACCACTGATCAAACAACAACAAAAATTGAAACACAAAAGGAAATAGGTGCTGAGCAAGTTACAGACTTGACAATGGATAGTCCCATCAACACCACACTGGACAATGTTAGCAATGTGGATGCCAAGGATTAGGATGAGCCAGTAGACACAACTATTGAATCGCCTATCAAGGTTGCTGACGTCGATGAAGAGATAAATGAAGAAGAAGGATCTGAGAAAGAGAAACTAGAAGATCAAGAGGTAAATACTAAAAATCCACCTATTCTAGAGGTTTCTCAGACATTATTAAACAACGGAGACAAAATGGAAGCAACTGGAGACAAGCCTAAAGAGAAAGAGGCTATACAAGTGTTGGTAAACCTACCACACTCTGCTTCATCTACCCCCAGTGGACCCAAAATGGGGAATGTACCTGATCAATGGGAAATTTTGATTAAGATGAAGTCAGCAACTAAATTTCTTACTGACAAAGGAAAGGAAATTATTGAAATTGAGCTAGTTGAAAGCTCACTTGAGCCCAAAAGGAGGAAGCTACATAAGAAGAAGTCACTAGGACTGAATGTCACATTAGATGAAGTAATTGTGATTCCTAAATGGGATCCTAAGAACTTGTCATACGAGCAGATTTAGACCCTTCAAGAACTTTTGAAGAGGAAGAAGAGACAGGAAGAAATGAAGAGAGAACAGAAGCAGAAGCAAGTTCTACATGACATTACAGATATTTTTGTAAATGGCTTTGATATGAATGATGTAAATGACCAGGCATCTATACTAGAACAGCTAGTTCACATTGTACAAAAGGTGACTGATGATAATATAGAGGCAAATGAAAAACTAATGCAATGGTCTGAGAGAAAGTTTGAGAACAAAGTACTAGAAAAGATATCTGAAAAGATAGCTACACAATAGGTTGAACTTTCCTCTTATTGAAATTCCAGAAGGAGTTACAAACAATGTATTTTATTTGTACAAAAGACTCTGTGATGAATCTTTCTTCACCAAAGAAAATCAATAGTTAATTAAGAAATTGCAACTGGACATGAAGTCAACTGCAAGTTCACTGAGCATGGAGGCTAGCTCTAGCTCCATTCATTTCAATAATTTGACTCATACACAGAGGAGGTGTAATACCCACTCATGTTTTTTTTTTTAGTTGTGATGCCGTACTCTTTTAGGCATTGGTTCAGTTGATTGGCCGAATTCTTTTAGGCTACATTTCATGAGAGCTATTATTCTTTTAGTTGATGGTGATTATTGATTATGATGTTATGGATATTATCATGATGTGATTATTTATGTTTTGATTATGTTGTACTTACCCCATACTTGCATGTGTATGGTTATCATGTTTATGTATCTATTTGCATGTTGTTGTGGTAGAGGACAAAGACGTAGTTACTTGCTTCGGCAAGATCCACAAGTTCGACCGGTCCCTATCATTATTTATGATATTATATTATGTATGTACATGTGTGTTCTTTTGATGACAGGATTGTAGGTACAGGGCATCGTCTTCCCTGAATTGGCAGGAGTGAGCGTACCCATAAATATTCATCTCAATGGTAAAGAGGGGAGGTAACTTATAGATCCAAAACCCTAACCTAAGCCTAATCATCCTAATGTTGGATGAGTTTTAGTATGACTACCTTATCTGAATTTGTCTAGGTTGACAGAATTCGAATACCCTTTTCCTGAGTTTGTATGTGTTTTGCATGTGTTTGCTTTCAGGTGATTTTTGGATTATTGAGTGATTTTCCATATTCTATGATTTAATGGATTATAGTTGAATTAATTATTTAATTATATCCTAAGTTTATTTTAAATAATTAATTAAATTGAAATATTTGAATATTTTGATTTAATTAAATATTTAATTGAAAACTAGAGTAAATGTGCTTATATGATTAATTAAATAATTAAATATTTGGTTGCATGCATTATTGTGACATAAATATTTAATCTATTTAATTAAATATTTTATTAATTACATGTGCATGAATGTGTAGAAAAAGTATTTTCAAATTCAAATATTGGGTTGTGGCAATAAAGTATATTATATTTTTTTAATTTGGATTTACTTTCAATTTTGAGTGGAGTAATTTTGGGGAATGACTTGGGAGTTGTCATCAAGCTTTGCATGAATAGGGGAATTTGAATCTCTTTAGGGGGAATTGGTCATTCATTCTCTCATAATAGGTTTTTAGATTTGGAGAGCTCTTGGTGATTTTAGGGTTTTTGAAGGATTGTGGATTGTTGTGGATCCTTGTTGCTTTGAAGTTTTTGGGATTTTTCTTGCTTGTGTGTGTGCTCAGATCTTCATAGTTGCCAGATCTATGGTTGAATTGGGCTTGAGGGTTTTCAGATTTGTTTCCATCTTCCAAGCTACATTCTTCTGTTTCTTGCATTGCAATCAAGGTAGGTTTCATTTGCCATGTATGGTTTCAATTTTGTAGATCTGAGGTTTTCATTGTTGATTTCGTGCATGTTTGTTATTTTGACATTTAAATGGATTACTGTTGTATATACATTTTTGGGTGTTTATTAAAACCCTAGATCTATATTTCATTCATTTATATATTCTTAGCATCGTAGTGTTATGCTGTCAAAATTTCAGAAAGAAATACCTTCTAGATCTCTTAGAAAATGAAAAATTAATCCTTGCTATAGTTTAGACTATAGAGGAAAATTAAATTTATGGTTTCTATACATTTGCATTGAAAAAAATTAATTCATTTCAAAAAAATGACTCTCTATAAAAAAAAAATACAAACTGGTGAAAATGCACCAGAAGACAAAAAAAAAAGAAAAGGCAAAAAAAAAAAGAAAAATTCCTATTCTAATTTTCGTATTTCGGAATTATTTAAAAATAAAAAATAAAATAAATCTCCTTATTAAAAACGCAGTTGTTCTTGTATTTTTTTTTTTAAAAAAGTTTTAAAAAAAAATTATGGAAGGAGTGGTGGGACCCCATCCCCACCTATTCCCTCCTTTTCCTCCACATCCTGCGTAGTATAAGCGCATGGGGAGGGAGGACGGTGGTCCCCCCCGCAGCCCTATTTAAAGGGACTGCTACGTGCGTGGGGGTTGGGGAAGGGACCCGCGTGGGACCCCCCATTAATATGTTTATTTGTTTTTTATTTTTATTATATAAAACAAATCTTTAAAAAGGGCACCATTAAAATGGTTGCCATTTAATTTATATATTATATATAATATAATTTATATTTTATGATTAATTATTAATTTAAAATTCATTTTTTATTTATTTATTTAATATAAAAATTTGTTATTTAATTTAATTACTTTGTTAAATAGTTTTATTAAATATTAATCATATTTAATTGATATATTTTAGTAAATAGTCTTAGTTCAATACGATTTATGTTAATTGGTATTAATATATTAATTATTAGTATTATTTAATAGTATTTTTAATTGTTAATTTATATGCCATTAATTCTTATTAATATATGTATATTATTTTAATTAATAGAGGTATCATTGATAATTCTTATTAAATATGTAGTTACTTAATTTAAGTTAATCAAGTGGATTTTAACTATGTAATCATGAGGTAACTCGAAACCTGAGAATTAGATGAATTTGATTTGATGTATTATCTTGAGTAGATTATTTGAACTACGGGAGGTAGTTTTAAATAGTTTTATTGCAATTGATTTTAAATTATTTCAGATTAAGATATTAATTGAATGAAGTTTATGCTTGAGTTGTCTGTGAATGATTACATACTTATAGTTCATTTTTCAGTCTTTTAAGACATTTTTATTTCTATGCATTTGTATGGATCTCTTGTGCTTGAATGTGTTATTGTTGGGGGGCATTAGATGACCTAGGATGTATACAGAGGCTGGGGAAAATGTTTATCTTTTCTGTCACTTTATAGTGTGTGTGTTCTATGCTATTTCCCTAAACTGACCATGTGACCCTTTCAATTCTGCTATCTGTTAGTGTACCTATGTGACCATTCCTGTTGTATGGGATACTGATTTGGGGTACACTAGGGTGGTGACCTATGCTAGATCTGTTAGGATCTTTGAGCCTAGGGTAGGTTACCTAGATGTGTAGTAGGGGGTGGCTTGCAATAAGTTTCGGGTCCGTAAGTGACTTCGGGATTGCTTATTGTAGAGTTTCTTAATACGTGATAACTAAAGAAATATTTAGAGATTAAAATGAACTAATAAGATATGATTCTCCTCACCCATGCTTGAGTGCTAGTAAAGACTGAGATGGAGGTTGAGATAGTGCTTGCCCCCTTACAAGGTGCGGGTTCTGGCATAGTTAGTGATCTTGTCAGTTTGAGAGGTCATTGGCTCCGTGTATGGTCACTTAGGTGCCGGAATCCATTGGAATTATCGGGGCTAAACTTAAGGGTTAGACGTACATGATGACACCTTCCTTTACACATGCTAGATTTCCTACATTATCAGTTTCCTCTGGATTAGTGAGTCTTACCTTTTTGTGATGATTAGTACAACGGATTAGAGAGCTATCAGGATGCCTTGCTTAGTGGTTATTCCTTCTTGGTTTTGGATATCCGATTGGGATCTGTTGTTATCTCCTCAGCATGGTGGGGTGGACCTTTGTGGTTCCACATGGACAGGTGGTAGTGATTCTTTACCCATTGAGATTCGATGTCCTTGTACCAGGTGCTTGATGGTATCTTGCAGATGAGCTTTATGTTACTTCATCATTTATTATGTAATTTCATTATTGTAAATCATGTATTAGAGTATCGCATGTGATACCTAATCTGGATATTATATATTAAGTAGATTAGAGTGATTACCACATACCCTATGACATGTGCAATGGATGTGTGTTATGGTGGTTTCATGGTTATCCATGAGGATGTAATTATGGTTATGTAAGTTGTAATTGATTTATTTATTTGAATGGAATCTTTTGTTATATTGTTAGTTGTATTTTTCTTTAAGTAATTCAATGTCATGGAACCCTTGAGCCATGTAATCTATGTGAGGGTAAGACATGTGTATAAATGGTAATTGCTTGCACATGATTGTATGTATCTTTATATTAACTTTTAAAAAAAAATTATTCAGCGCACATAGTGACATGTACTAGGTTAATCTCTCTTGGGTTCCCTGGCGGGGTGTTACAGGAGGTTAGTCGAGCTTATGGCTGAAGATGGCCAAATCAGGGAAAAATTGATTACAATTCAGGCTAATCTAATACCTCATCTAGAGGTTATGCAGAAAGAACACACAGCTACCAAAGAACTGATAAAGATAGACTGCCATCTCTCTACTACAGAAAGTTTGGTAAGTCTTGCAGCTGAACTAGTAGTTAAGTTGGAAGTTATGAAGTTTGTTAAAGATAGTTGGTACACTTCATTTGCATTGATTCTACAAATTCATAAATAGTTTTTGGGCAAGTATAACCTAACCCCACCAACAATCAGTGACAAAAACAAGGGGAAATCAGGAAAGGAAGGAACAGATGTGCCAAAGGTATAATATGTTTTGAAGGCATGTATACTATGTATATAATCTATTTAGTGTGGAGTATAATCAAAGGGGGAGTACTATATGTACTTAGGCAATTTTTGTGGATGTACACAAGATGATAAGTGTTTTTCCCACTAAATATCAAAGGGGGAGATTGTTAATCTCTAAGCTTTTGTTGATCATTTAGTGTCCACACTTAGTCATTTATTCAGGCAGTTTTGGTCAGCTACGACTGCAACCGAGCTAAAATAGTATAGGCTGAGCTACCCGACAAGTCATTGCTGAGCAGAATAGATCATAGATGCCAAGCTATCTGGCAATTCAGTGCCAAGAACCAGAGACCTAAGCGCCAAGCAAGACAGTTTTGCATACATGTCAGATATGACACAAACTTTAAGGTAATATGTTTGGGCTGACTTATGAGTGTTTTGAGATGACATATGTGGGGCATTTAATATTATCTATGGAGTTAATTACACATTTAATTGTTTTATCCTATGTATGGCATGTATCCTATCAGAAAATTGGAATACCTAGGAGGCATAAGTTTTATTTTTTATCGTTGATCTAGATCTATTCGCCAGATTTGAAGAGTATAATAAGATTGCTTCTTACCCTAATTATGTGTGAGCGATTGGAGAGCATAGAGAGAAGGTGTATACATACATGAGAGATGTGTGAAGGGTTGTATTTTCAAGAAGCATAGATCTAGCAGAGCAGAAGAGCAGTGAGCAGCAGAGTAAGGACATATCAAATTAGAAGATCAGAAAAGGTATTATAAAGAGGAGATCCGTTATTAGAATTAGAGTGCATATCAAAGGATCATATCTTGAGACATTCTAACAAGTGTATCAGGTGAAATCTCTTAACAAAGTGGTTCTTGCAGACCTTTCTAAATCTCTTAGCAGAGTACTTACTTTATTGTAAGTTGAAATCCTTTCACAAGGTAGATTAAAATGATCTAAAGCTCTTAACCGGGCATACCTTTAACCAGGTAGATTGCATATTGTAATAAAAATCTTGTAGCCCTAATAGGCACACTTTATTTCTGTAGTAGTGAAGAATTTGTGGGTGTCATCCCCACCCCAATTTTACCTATTTGAGTTTTTGGGTTACCAAATTCTGTGTATTGTGTTATTCATTTACTGTCATGGATGCTACTAGATGTTAGATTGATTACACATTTATATGATTGTGGATCAGTTTGTTTTAAAGTGATTAAAGTTCATGATCTGATCCACCCCCCCTCTTAGTATCTTGCTTTCCCAATATTGTATTTCCAACATATATTTGTCCAACTAAATCAAAGGCCCATTATTGAAATGGCCAATATGTTATAAATGGTATGAGTTCTCTAGCAAGAGCATGGATGAGATTTCCACGTGTTTGACATTTGTGACAAGTTTTTGAAAATAGAACAACATATTTTCCATTTTGGGCCAGTAATAGCCAACTCTTAGTAGTTTTTTAGCTAATGAAAAGCAATTTGAATGTGATCCACATACACCTTCTTGAACCTTTTTTAATGCATGATCCAACTCTTCTTGTTCTAAAAACCTAAGAAGTGTACCATTGAGACCTCATCTATATAAGTTATTAGTAATGAGGACATAACGTGATGTTGTCCTAATTAAGGCTCATTTTTCGTTCCTTGATAGGCCATTGGGTAGAGTTTGGTCAGTAAGATAGGTAATGAGTTTGGCGTACCAGGATTGGTGTTGGACATTTAAAGCACAAATTACTTGGTAATCAAGTGTATCAAAAGCTAGATAAGATAATTCTTCCACCAAGAAGTCATAGCAGAATTGATGTTCTTCTAGTTGTAACATGGACACCAGTGTAGCCATAGCATCTACAACTTTGTTTTCTATCCTTGGTATTTGCTAGAATGTGATGAAGACAAAGTAGTTTTTTATGTCTTTGACCAGTTCTTTATAAGGCATCATCTTCTCATCTTTAGTTTTATAATCTCTATTTACTTGGTTGATAATAAGTTGGGAGTCACCATACACATGTAACCCTATGATCTTCTATTCCATAGCCAGCTTAAGACCATTCACTAATGCTTCATATTAAGAAATGTTATTTGTGCATGGAAACATTAATTTTTATGCCTTGGGTATTTTGTAGCCTTGAGGAGTGATAAATAGAACCCCTGCTCTAGAGCCTTGTTACATGAAAGAATCATCAAAGTATATCTTCCATGATGTTCAGTTAAATGCATGATCATCTCATTATAAAATTCAATTATTAAAGTTGTATCATCTTGCAAGGGTGAATTAGCTAATTGATTTGCAAGGACTTTTCCTTTAATAGCCCTTCTATCCACATACTCAATATCAAATTCGCTTAGAATCAGGACCTACTTTGCTAGCCTTCTTGTTAATGTTGTCTTTCTTCAGAGGTATTTGAGTGGATCTATCTTTGTAATAAGATTGACTGTATGTGACAACATATAATGTCTCAATTTTTGTGATGCAAAGACAACTGCTAAGCAATATTTTGGAATTATACTGTAATTGAGTTCATAAGACACTAGGGTCCTGGTGATATAGTAAATCACTCTTTCCTTTTTATTTTCATCTTCTTGATCCAGCAATACTCCTAATGATGTGGCCATAGCTGAGATATATAGGAGTAATGACTTTCCATGAATGGGCACCATGAGAATAGGAGGAGTAGCCAAGTAATCTTTTAATTCTTTGAAGTTGTTTTCATAATGTTCATCCCATTTGAAGGTAACACCCTTATGTAGTAGTTTAGTAAAAGGTTGTGCTCTGTATGCAAGTTGTGACATAAATCTTCTGATGGACCAGAGTCTTCCATGTAGCATCCTCATTTGACTAATATTGTGTGGAGGTGAGATTTCTAGTATAGCTTTAACTTTTTTAGGGTCCACCTCAATTCCTTTTTTCTGATACAATAAACCCCAGTAACTTCCCTGATTGGACTCCAAAGGCACATTTATTTGTATTAAGCTTATTTTAAATTGCTCCATGCAATCAAATATCATCTGCAATTCTTTAATATGTGAAGTTCTTATTTTTTACTTGGATAAGGTATCATCCACGTAGTCCTACATGTTTTTTTGTATCATATCATGGAAGATTATCGTCATAGCTCTTTGGTATGTAGCACCAACATTATTTAAT
The DNA here is from genome assembly GCA_018584345.1 of Thuja plicata. Lineage (NCBI taxonomy): Eukaryota > Viridiplantae > Streptophyta > Pinopsida > Cupressales > Cupressaceae > Thuja > Thuja plicata. Next base: position 107,380 of record MU226828.1, on the reverse strand, counting down.
CCAAATAGCATAACGTTCCCACAAAAAGTTCCCCATGCGCATGTGAATGTTGTCTTTTCTTGGTCTTCAAGAGAAATCTTAATCTGGTTGTAGCCCAAGAATCCATCCATGAGTGAGTACATCTGATAGCCTGCTGTAAGATCTATAATCATATCAATGTTTGGCAGTGGAAAATCATCTTTAGGAAATGCTTTGTTTAAGTCTCTAAAGTCTGTGCAAATCCTGATAGATTTATCTATTTTAGATACTGGTACCACATTAGAAATTCATCCTGCGTAAGCAACGACTCTTATGAATCCATCTTTCAGTAGTTTCTCTAGATCTTCTTTCACTAGTAATGCAACATGAGGATGCATCTTTCTTAATTTTTGTTTCATGGGTTTGATCTCAGGAGATATAGATAAATGATGCATTATTAATTCAGGATCAAGTCAGTGCATATCAGTGTAAGACCATGCAAAGTTGATCTTTTTCTCTTTCACGAACTCACTGAATTGTATCTTCTCCTCTTTTGATAAGGACTATGCTAAGTGAACAAATTGAGGAAATTCTATTGTTCCCAAGTGTGAGGCCTCACCTCGAACCCCATCGTAGCTTTCCTTATTTCATCTTATGTTAGACCTAGCACATGATACATTTTATTTTGATGCACTATAGACCTTATGGATTTTATGCTTTATGTCATGGGTTGATCATTTTGGGTGTTGGATACATGATACTTTATGATGCACTTTATGGACTATATTATGTTTCTATTATGGACATTTATTTTGAGATAATTGATTTGGAAAAATGTTAGGGTTATGTTATGGGTTATTGATGATAAGAGAATCATTAGAAATGGATATTAAATTGAGATATCATGCAATGTGAATTTTACCTTAGGTTATATGCTTAAATGAAATTATTATTTCTTGTGATCTTAAGTAATATAACTTAGTATGTTGATGTTCCCTTAAGTTTCAAATATTGCTTATTTCTTTATGATATATATTTATCTCCTCAGACTACTCATATTTGAATTGAGTGTGCAGGTATGAGACCATGGTATTTTATTCGGGGGGCTAAACATAGGTATATGTGAACTCAATTTAAGCCAAGGTTGCGTCTAATGAGAGACAAGACCTCGTTGTATCATAATTTCATTTGTAAACGTAAATGGTTGAATTGTGGGAATGTATTCCTTAAATGTATTTTCATATTTAGTTTTCCTTGTGGTTATGCCCAAATGGATATGACATGGTCTAGTGATGTGTAAATGTTTGTGTGTGTCATTTGACACTTGTGATTGTTGTCCACCTACCTAGGTAATTAGATTAGTGAATCCCAATATACCTACCTTGGTTTGGGAGATGGAGGTGTGGTCATCTCATTTTAATTTCGTAAGTACCCTTATAGTAAATTTTTGGAGGGGTTAAAAAGTGCCTAGAAGTGTGTTGGGGTCATTTTTAGGTAGCCCACTTGTTATACCAATAGGTAAGGCCCATTTTAACCCTAGGATAGCCTCTGGTTGACCAAGGGACCCTTCTAAAAGTTGGTTTCCCAAGTTGGATGAAAATCAACTTTTGGGAGGCTTGATCTTGGGTAGATCACCTTTCTATTTTGATGCAAAGACCTTACTCACCTTTTTGGAGTCTCCCTTCTAGGATCTATTTTTAGAAAATTGTAAGAGTTTAGGAAAGAGATACCAATTAGAGGGATTTCCTTCTCCCCATGAGTTTCTAGTGTCTTTTTAGTGGTGACTCTCCATGTTGGAGAGTTTGAACACCCACTCTCTAGTTTTAGAGACTTGGCTAGAATTGGTGAAGCTGGGAAAAGGAAGACTTGGGCTTTAAGGGAACTCTTCAAAAAACCTCTTACCATAGCTTGGAATTAGGTTGGTGGACCTCATTCATTTCACTTCTTGTTTCTTTTATGTTGTAATGGAAAATGGATGTAGCATGCTAGTATGTTGTTGAGATTGAGGTTATGAATGTCTTGTGATTTGCTTCAATGTTGTTTGTGAAGAGTTTGCCTTGCAATATTTTCTTTGTTTGTTGTTGTTGTTAATGGGAGTCTCAAGGCCCACTCACCCTTGGGAGGGAAGAGTAGCCTTGGGGGTGGAGGAGTTTGATAGCCCTTGGGTGTACAGTCTCTCCTCAAGGAAGAGAGGGAGAAATCATGGAGTATGGGCTCCATGAAGCTATCCTTGTTGTTCTTTTCTTGGGGGTCATAAGGGAGTTGACTTTGGCTTGAAGCCATGGGGGTCACAAGGGTGTCTTGGTGAATATGGAAATGTTTTAGGATGAAGTTTTTGTAAGCCTTTTGAGGGCTTTGTTTATTGCTTTTGGGATTGGCCTTCTCCCCTTGGGTACTTGGTCCACTCCACCCCATTTTAGGGTCATTGAGAGACCCATTGTGAAAGCCTTGGGTGGGAGTCTTTGTGAGTGTATCTTGTTTTGCATTTTTTGTTTGTTGTATGTTTATAACCCTCCTTTGTTTGGTTCCCCAAGCTCGGGGGTGGCCTCTTAGAGGCCTAGGTTGGGAGGTGAGCTTCCCATGGTCTCCATGTGTATTTTTTATTTTGCAAATTTCTCTTGGAGATTTATAGTTCCTTGAAGTTAAAGTTGAAGGCAAAGAAAGAGAAGAGATATTGTTTTATGATTGTTTGTATTAAGCCTTAGAGGCTGAAAATTCTTGTATTTCCTACTTAGAAGAAAAGTATTCATAAGCAATGTAAGCAATGTAAATGTATAAGTTTTCTAAGCCATGTTACTTTGGAAAGAACTTAGAAAGATTATTTGAAATTTTTAGCTATGTACTTCTTCCTCTCTTATGTAAATGAAATAGCCAAGAAAGGAGAAGAGAGAAACTCTATATAGTAGAGGTGCATGGGTTTGCCACATAGAAATGTATTACTTCATAAAAATCAGCATAATATACACTACCTTTGTGTATAGAGCCTTGTATTATTTCATAAATTCTGTCTATTTAAACTTACACACAGATTTTAAGTTGCAAATTTATTTATTTCTATTTTTATGGCATTATAGCTGATAAAATAGATACTTCCTTAGCTTTGTAAAATGAAAAATTGAGATTGATTATGTTTACATTTTCTACAATGTTTGTTCATTTACATTTGTATTTTGAAATGTGAAGAAAAAAAAAATTGTTTAAACTAGGCAACTATATAAATGTGTAAATCTTGACAGTTATTTATACAAAGAAATCTGAATCTATGTGTATGCAGCCTGGTATAGTTTATCATTAAACAAGTTGTGTAGTTTCTATCATAACTAAAGATCTTTCTTGAAACTGTTTAGGGAGGATATCAAAAATCTCATCTTTTGGCGCCTCTGAGAGGTTTTCACCATTAGATATGTCTTTTATTTTAATTTTTTAGAATCTGATACTACCACAACATGGTCTTCACCATCAGTTGTTTTCTTCTTTTTATTTTTTAATTTGTGACTAAGAAACTTGATATCATCCTCTGATATGTTCACGCTCCTTGCATTGGTGGAAGAAGGATAGGGTTCACAAGCATTTAGATAATAGGCCAAAGTGTAGTTATTAGGGAAGTTCATGATAGGAGTAGGATATGAATTAGTCCAATCAATAAGGTCAGGGTTTATCAAGGATAATGATTCAGATTTTTGTAAGGACAACATCACATCAGTATCAAAACTATTAACTGACAAGACATGTTCTATTAAGTCAACTTCTATAACATTTAGATCATCAAGAGTTAAATCATAATTAATAGGCTCATTGTTAGTAATATGTGGACCTAACTCTAGTGACTCATCAGTTGAGCTTTCATCTTCTTCTCATCAAAATAGAAATCATATCTTGTAGTCTTAGAATGTGCTCTAGGCCTATTAAAACATCAATTTCCTCATCAAAAAACATAGGTAGTGGTATCTCATTTGATTCTAGAACAACAACAATGTTAGGGGAAGTGTTAGAACTCTCTCCTCTTTCCAATATAGATGCAAATTTGTGAATCACATATACCTCAATGTCCATAGTAGCATTTGACAAGGGATCCCATTCATAATCATGTGAGTCTGTTATTTCATCATCTGATCTATTTAGAAACTCAACAATAGTTACCTGATGTACCCTATTAGCCACTTGTAGACCAAAGTGAGGTAAATCTAGGACATGTGAAATTGTGACCAAGTGCCCCCAGTTAGGATGTAAATCTTATTTTTGGGGTATTTATTCAGGAGTTTCTTCTATCAATGGGATTTCTGGAGAATCTTCTGTTGTTCCCTCTACTTCTTGAATAGTATCTTGTGTTAATAAAGGTATTGGAGTACAAGATCCCAGATATGCAACTGCAGACACTTTATTTCAATGCATTTACAAAAGAAAACTACAGAGAAAGGTGTATACAATGTTCAAAGAAGGAAACAATCCCAGGACCTAAAACATCCAAGATATCTACTAGAATGCCATAAATAAAAAAACTGAATACATAGATACATGGAGTAGAATTTGGGTGTAAGACCCATAGAATAAGAAAGAGAACAGAAGCAGCTTTTTGATCCCATGTGGAAGTCGAAAAAAGGAGTCCGGATGAGCAAGGTATGGCTCCCAGAGTGCAAAATAGAACCCTAACTTTGATAGGAAAAAAAACCTATAAGATGGAAGAATTAGAAAATCTATCCTCCAAAATGATGTTTATCTCAGAAAGAGCTTTCCGGTGATATAAGGAAGTCAAAAATCGGCCTCCGTTTGCTCCAGATATGAGCAAAAAACCACCAGGAGGTCAAAATAGAAGTGAACCTCATGAAACCTCAGCCAAAATTGGCGGAG
>MU226828.1:17888-51638 GCA_018584345.1 Thuja plicata | reverse complement strand
CTACTGCATTGTAATGTACAACTCCTAACAGGGTTGGAAGATCTTTTAACAAGGATCACTATAAACAGTATAGTTCTTTGTGGGTACTAATTCCCACCGGGGTTTTTACCATTTGGTTTCCCCATAATTGAATTGATGTGTAGTGTAAAGTGTTATCTGTATGTGCATTTACTTTGTATCAATCTGGATTAATAAGTATAAGATAAAGATTTAAAGTTGTAGATAACTGATTCACCCCCCCCCCTCTCAGTTATCTATGAAGTATTCTAACAATAAATACATTTCATGCCCATTCTTGTGGATTATCTTTTTCAAACCACCAACTATAGAAATAGCCTCGAGGTTGGGATTCTCTTGACCGAACTATTGTTCAAATTTATATCAGTCATGAGAAATATTTTGGATTTGACTAGGTGTAACCCTTAGGCTCTCATCCTCATCATAGAAAGAATGGGAAGAGTTGTTTTCAATAGGAGGATGAAGCTCATTATTATGATGGTTGGTCTCCTAAAGATTTCTAGAAAGCAAAGAGGACTCAAGATTCAAGGAACCCTTATGTCTACAATTTCTCCTCACATGAATTCTATAGTTAGGAATCAATGTAATAATACTCATGCACAAAATGAAAAGAAGATAGATCTAAAGAAATGCACAAAGGAAATCTAATACTTAAGTGAAGAAATGTAAATTGTAATGTAAATCTAAGGCACACATTAAGCATAAAAGTAGATCTAACACAAGTTAGATATATAAATGACAACATAGATCTAGATATAAAAATACATAGAGAGGTGATATAACTACCAAAATCAAAACAATGTAAACAATATCTAGATGAATATAATGTAAAATTAAACTCATACAAATTTGATCTAGACACCAAATTAGAATAGAAATGTTATGATTCAGGTTTGCCAAAATGTACAATAGGTGAACCTAGACATCTAAATGCATAGAAAGGAGAGCTAACTACCAAAATCAAAAGAATGCAATAAGTATTGGGTTCACCAAAATTCAAAATATAAAATGGGGATCATCTAATAGGATCTAATATCTCCCCAATTTCAAAAGGTATATTAGAATACAAAGCCTCCTCAAGTGAAATCAGATCAACACCAGAAGAAAGGATAGAGTGATGCCAATTCCAGATTCAGGTCTTAGGAGCTTCTATTCTTTTTGTTTCTTGGAAATTGAGGAGGAAAAATTGAGTTACTTAAATATGAAAACAATAAAGAGGAAATGAAAATTGAAATGTGTGTACCTTGGAGAAAAGAAGGAGACGTTGTTCTGCTACTATTTTTTGACTGTCAAAATCCCAGAATCAGATGTATTTTGAGATCTGGGTCCTAAAACTTTCCTGTTATCTATCCTAAAGATTTGAGCATATTTCTAAGGGTTAAAAACATTTGGAAGTACCTAGGTGGAAATTTTTTGGAATTATCTCTACTTGGTGATTCTTTCCCAGATTTGTTAGATACCTATGTTGGGACCTACAGAGCTTGAATTTGCAATTACAATTTCCTGGCCTACCCCTACACACAGAAAAATGGGGAAATAGGTTGGATAAGAGGTTTTGCCTTGGTAAAACCCTTGTATATGAATAAACCTTCAAATATGAAAATTAAAGTATGAAATGTAAAGCATAAAGAAGACACAAAGGTTTAGGACCGTGTTAATGTGATTACCTTCATTGAAATATGTTTGTATCACTCAAATCCATGAAATATCATTGATGTTTATTTCTTGAATGTAGAATTTGACCTTGTAGGAGAGATGTAGGATCAATGACTCTTTCACATGTGCATGGATCTATGAATACCACTCCTAGATCTTGATTTTTCTTAAAATGCTTGATCACACTTGCAAGGAGAAAGGGAGATCTTCTTTTCTTGTTTGAGAGCTCCACTAAGACACTATCATGGAAAAGAAAATATTTCTCTAACTTGAAGAATATTACCTTGATGAGATGGAAGAAGAGGAAAAAGAATGCCTTGCTTTGAGCTATTGAAATCACCTAGCTTGCTTGAATGCTCTTGAAAATCTGAAAATGAATGTTTTCACTTGATAGCGGGTGTTCCCACAATAGTGTGTCCCATGTTTTTGTCAATATTGACACTAAAATGAACATTTTAATTATTTTTTTTGCGTTCCAAAACCTATTTCTAAAAAACCATTAGGAATTTGAAGATGATGTAAAGTAGTGCTTTTTAGAATTTTGTGTGTAGATTCAAAATATAATTTTAAAATTTTATTTGGAATTGAATTCCATCACCTTTGAAAAGTATTTTCTATAAAAAAACAACATTTTTCAAGAGTGACACTCATTTAGTTGAACATAACTTTTTTTCTAAAAAGGATAAAAATGTAATTCTTTCAAATTTATGTTTGTAACATCGATATCTAGTGTATCCAATTGGTTTCATTTGATTTGCTTGAATATTTTATAGAGTATTAATTTTTGAAGTGGCATTAACTATAATTTAGAAAAAGGTTCATTTAGTAGCCCCTAACTTGTTATGTATGTATTTAAATTTAATTTTTCTTTCTAGTTACAAAGAGGACATCAATACCTAATGCTTAGATATTTTTTTAATTTTTTTAAACTAGGTTTATTATTTTTTCATAAGAAGAGAACAAAGAAATTAATATATGGTGAAAAAATATATTTAGCAAAACTAAAAATACAAAGTCATAACAAAATAAATATATATTTAAATCATAATCATTGAAAAACTCATTTTAGGTAGCACCATCTTACAAATTGAAAATTCCAAATAAATTCATTTGATACCCCAAAATCTAATGTCAAAGTGAATTTTTTTTCAATATTTTGATAGGTGCGGAGGAGACTAAATTGCAAGTCTGATTGAAGAGTACAAAGGTTCTATCAAAGAGAGTTTGATCTAAGAGGCTTTTATCTAACCCTCTTCAATTAAGTGAGGCAATGTAAATTGTAAAGTAAATCTAAGACACACATTAAGCGCAAAGGAAATCTAATGCTAAGGTGAAGCAATGTAAATTGTAAAGTAAACCTAAGCCACACATTAAGCATACAAGTAGATCTAACACAAGTTAGATATCTAACTGACAAAATTGATCTAGATATAAAAAAATACATACAGAGGCAATATAACTACCAAAATCAAAAGAATGTAAAAGATGTCTAGATGAATATAATGTAAAATTAAATTTATACAAAGTAGATCTAGACACTAAATCAGAATAGAAATGTTATGATTCAGGTTCACCAAAATGTACAATAGGTGAACCTAGACATCAAAATGCATAGAAAGGAGAGATAGCTACCAAAATCAAAAGAAGGTAATAAGCGTTGGGTTCACCAAAATGTACAATAGAAAATGGGGATCATCTAATAGGATCTAATCTCTCTTGAATTTCACAAGGTATATTAGAATACAAAGCCTCCTCAAGTCAAATTAGATCAACACTGAACCGCCTCACAACAGGTGCTTTTTAATCATGCCCAAAGCCTCTCTTAGGAATATTTTTTTCAATCTATGGATAACTTCTCCCACCAGGAGGTGAATTTAGTTTTTCAACCCAGGGACGTATACTTGAAATGGTATGACATAGTATGTGCACTAAGTTCCTTAAAGAGTCATTATACCTATGTAGCAGGAAAATAAAATACATGAAAGGAATCTATACTAGGGCTTTAGGAAAGGAAAAAAACCTACTCCTTACTAAAATGAACACTACAAATTGAAAACTCTACTTAAACCTATTCTTTCAACCTAGAGAATTCACTATAACTATCCTTGCAAGTGTTGCAGGAAGAAACTGTAATCTTCTATCTAGAATTCTGGAAATGCAGGAAGTAAATATATTCTACTTATACTCTAATCCACCTCCCAAGTGGGCCCCCTTGGTCAACTTCTGCTAATCTATGAACACAGAATATAAACCAAAAGTTACTTCATTATATTCCAAGAACTGATTACATGAGAATGGTACGTAAAACTAAAAATGAACTTGTTATGAAAAATACAATCAGAACATTGTATTCCAAAATTTCTAAACTTACAAAATAACAGTCTCCTCCCTATAAATAAAGGACTAACTTCTTTATTCTTAAACAAAAAAGGAACCATCTAACAGAAACTACGCTAGAGAGAAAAAATAGGAAACATAATAGCCCACGACATATGTAATGAAGTCTAAGTGATCGAGTCAACATGCTGGAAGTGCGGAAGGAATATAGCAGCGCTTCGTTCATGCATTTTTGAAATAGTGGCTCCTTATTTATAGTAGCTGTGTCTTCTGATGCCATGATGGTTATCCACACGTAGCTGGTCTTTATTGTTCTCTTTGAATGTTTTTGACCACTCCCAAGCATCTCCTATTTCCTAGTAGGTTAGTTATCATGCAAAGATATTCATACAAGTAGCCTAATCAAATTAATCCAGATATTAGAACACACATTCAGATTATTATATGAAATACTACAATATATATAATATTGGCACAATATAACATGTCTATTCTACCCATAGGTTTAATGGTTCTATCTATACTTTGACATGAGTTCAACTGATTATAAGTCCACAATGTTTCTGGTAATACTTAAAAATAGAGTATAAAGATTAATATAATAGAGATAGTAAATGGTCTCATGATCTGCCCCTTGGTAAGCTAAATTATTTTCCTTAAGCATTACATCTTCGGGTAGTTTCTCTAAAGTCTCCAACCTCTATCCTCCCTCGCCTCTGGCTCTTGAAAGTGTAGTAAAACCCCCTTGTCTTCTCCCAGACATCCAATCTATGATCCTCCTATAGTCAGTCAAGTCTGTCAATATTGATGTCATACAGGGGCCATAGGAGCATTGGTGGCTACATGGTGAGTGGACACCAAAGTTACTATCTAATTTGCCTTCCTAGATGCATATATTTTGGTGCTCTTTGAATAGCTGCTTAGAGGTTGATAGGACTGTGTGATTCAGATTTCTTCAATGCTTCGGATAACCTACCCTATCTACTTCTGGCACCAGCTAGGGCTCTCTGAAAAGTGAAGTAAGACAAACCATCATACTCTGCATAGACCTCTATTCGAATTCTAAAAATTTTATCCCTGGTTTCCTCCTTAATTTTCCATATGTCAAATTGAGCCAATCTCTGAGGAGTATATCTGGCTTTCTTCTCTCTACTCTTAATGGTAATGGCTCTATTTTCTCCTGTTCCCTATAGTTTTCTAGTTTTCTATCATAGTTGGCTTCATTGTGCATCCAAGACATTAATGCCCTTAGGTGTATATCCCCTATATAAAGTAAATGGTTCCACTCAGTCTTTGCTGGAATGATGAAGTTATGCATGTAGAGTTCACAAAGTAGATTTTGCTTCCATGAAGGAAGGGTCTGGTAAAGGCCATAAAATTCTTGGGCTGACTTGAACTCATAATCTATATCTTTAATGGTCATCATTATTTGGAACAAGAGGAACTGTTCTTTTAGATATATGGTATAAAACCTAGGAGGTGGTCTACATGCAATTATTTGATAAGCCAATTTAAGGGCACGATCCATCTTTTGTTTCTATTTAAATTCCAATTGCTCTTTCAATTATGTAATCTCATCTCCTTGCTCTGTTATGAATTTCTTCAGTTTCTTTTTCTCTTCTCCCCATAAAGTTGTTGTTAAAACATACTTATTATGTAATCCAAAGAGAAGAGTCTGCAAGGTGATTGGGCCACAATCCTCTACCTAGTTACTCTACTTCCTCTGTTCCTTCCATGAATTCTCTAAGAAACTTATTAACCAAGTTCTATTGTAGGGCACTAAGGAAGTTTCTGTGTAGGATTACTAATGGGTGACTGAGGCACTCTCCTCATTTCTGTTTGGAATATCCTAATGGATTTCCTAAGGGCTGTTTTGGTAAACATCAGGTTCAGCTTCATAAGTTTCTATTGAATGTGGAGGAAAGTCAAGAATTGTAGACTGATTTGGGGAGTCATCTGGAATGATTTGTACATTGGGATGTTCATCAAATTGCAAAGGAGAAGTAGGTTGGCTCTCTCCCTCTAATTTTAGTTTTCCTTTGGTTTGAAAAGAAGTGGGTACATTGCTCTCATGAGTAGGTAAAGGCATACTTTCTTGCATATTTTCAGTTTCTGCCCCCTAGTATCTTTCTCATCGGCTGGGTCAATTGGTATTGCATCATCATGACCAAATTGCACATTAGGGTTAACCTATGGCTGTAGGGTTTTATTCTAGAAAAATTATGACCATGCCGTGGGAGAGGCATCCCTAAGAGATCTTTCTATTACCAATTTAATTAGGGCATGGTGAGTGAGAGAATTAACATTTCATTTTTGGGTCTCCTCAGCACTAATGCATAGCATATTGTACAAGAAATTGGGGACATTTACTGGTAGATTATGCCTTACATAGCTTAGTTTTTGAAATTATGTGCATGCAAATTGGAAAATCTCCCTTCACATGTAAAATACCTGATAATATGCGTAGCCAACTCATTATATGGTGGAGGGATAGACATTCTTTTGCACCCTTATTTGTTAATCTTCAGTTGAGGGTTGCCTGGTAGGGTGAACTGGTCCCTAGCTGATCTGGCATCATAAACATTAGGGTAGTGCTCTCCTCTGTTGTGACCACTATCAATCACCATACAATTGCTTTCCCTTCTTCGAATGTACTTGCAAATTAAGCTATTGAGTCCTCATCAAATTCTGTTAGCTTTAAGAAATACCCTAACCAGCCACATGCATTAAACCTTCTTACCACTTCAACATCTGAAAGTAACACACCATGCACTATAGGCTCGTGTCTCTGTAATTGGCCTCCCATTTGTGCTTTCCAATTTCCAATTTTTTTGCTCTATAGTAGATAAATGCCTCGTTCCTTAAATTTCAGACTACTCATTTTTGAAAAACTATGGGCTTCCTTCTAAATTCCTTTGTTATCCTCAGTATGAAAAATGGTGATGTATTTTAACAAGAGAAATTATAGTTCTTACTACGGGTTTCCACATAACTTAATCATAAGTCACATCAGGTCTGACAATCAGAGATAATTTGCGAATAAAGGTACGACAGTTGTGCGATATAGTAATGGAATTTAATGAGACAAAGGCAAAGTACAGATTTGAGGAGACATAAAATCTTGTAGGAGTAAATAGAAATGAAATTTTAGGATTTAATACACTTCCCTCCCTCCTATGAAACATTGAAAAGTGTCGACACTTGACATACTTGGCATGAGGAATGGAACTGGCTTAATGTCATAATGATATATTTATTGCAGTACTAGATATAATCATCGAATTCTATGCACTAAAAATGGAAATTTTTTGGAAAGCTTGTACCTATCATTTGATCTTTGAATGTGCCTAAAAAAGGTGGTGCTCAAGTGGAACAAAAGTGGTGGCTTCTTACATCAGCATACTCAACTCTTATTGAAATCAAAGAAAGGAAAAGTTTGATGACATGGAAGGTGGGTGGGTGGAAGATAGAGAAATGAGATAAGTTGGAAAGAAGAAGTGGAAATTGAATGGAGGAATTAACTTCATGTAACAACAAAGTTTATATTATTGACATGCTCGATGGAATTCTATTGAAGAGCTGCAGGAAGAAGGTTTGCACCCTCTGCTACAGGAAGTGTTACCTATTGCTCATTTGAAATTTGTTGTCAGAACAGCTGCAGGAAGTCTTCTTTTATTTGAGGTTGGTGATACAACTTTAGCCAATGTCCATTGACTAATAGCTTGAAATGTATTGGATCAATTGTGGTCAACTGGATGACTCCATTTGTGAAGACATGGTTTATTTCATATGGCCCCAACCATCTTGTCTGCAACTTGCCTAGTATTTCTTTGAATCTTGAATCGTATAACAATGCCCAATTGCCAACTTGAAACTGTTTGTTGTTAATATGTGAGTCGTGCCACTGTTTCCTTTATTTCTGGACTATTTTAGTTCTCTCTAGGGCATATTTGTGCACTTCATCTAAAGAATTGAGATGTAGCAATCGCTCTTTCTGTGCTGCAGTAAGATCAATATTTAACTCCAATGTTGTCCACAAAGTTTTGTGTTCAAATTCAATGGGTAGCATGGTTGCTTTTCCATATAATAGCTCAAATGAAGTGAACCCTATAGTGGTTTTCCAGGTTGTTCTATATGCCTAGACTACTTTTTTTAGTCTGCTTCTCTAGTCTCGACGATCCAAATGAACTATTTTTGTTAAGATGGCTTCTATTTCCTGATTTGTAACTTCAACTTGTCCATTGGCCTGAGGGTGATAAGGGCTTGACTTCCTATGTCTGATATTATATTCTTTCATGAGATTTGTTATTAGATTGGAAGTGAATTGGGTGCCTTGGTCAGTTACAAGTTCTCTCGGTACTCCATATCTAGTGAAAATTTCATCATAAAAAAATTATGCAACCTTATGATCCCAGGCATGTTTCATAGCTTTTACTTCGACCCATTTGGTCAAATAATCAGCGCACACCAGGATGTAAGACTTCCCATTGGATGGAGGGTCTATTAGACCGATGAATTCCATGCCCCATTTGTCAAATGGAGTTACCACCATGTGTGGATTTAGGGGCATTTCATTTGATCTAGTTGGTCAGCCCATTCTCTGACATTTGTCACATTTCCTTGTGTAGCTAGCTGCATCTTTGTGAAGTGTAGGCCAGTAATATCCAGTTGTTAAAATATTTTGGGCTATCCTTTTTTCTGCAAAGTGTCCCCCACATGTTTCATTATGACAGGCATGGAGAATGTCATATGTCTCATCTTATCGCACACATCTTCTCATTACTTGATCAGGTCCAGTGTAAAATAATATGTTATCAATCCAAGAGAAATTAAATCTTTTCTCAACAAGCAGTTTCCTATCCTTGTAAGAAAAATGTGTTGGCATTTTTTTAGCTACAAGGTAATTGGTTATGTCAGCATACCACAGAATTTGGACAAAAATATGAAAGAAATGCTCATCTAGGAATGCATCATCTATTAGAGTAGTGTCTTCTTCAGTATGGTGAATTCTAGATAGATAATTAGCTACTACATTTGCCTTGCCAGGCTTATCAACTATGGTAATGTCAAACTCCTGCAAAAGAAGAAGCCATCTTACTAACCTGCCTATAATGGTAGGTTTGTTCATGAGATATTTTATTGCTGCATGGTCAGTATGAACAAAAATAGGATAGCCAGTTATGTAATGACATAATTTGTTCAGAGAATAAACTACTACTAGTAATTCTTTCTCACTCACTGTATAGTTTAACTCTGGTCCATGGAGGCTCTTGCTGATGTAGTAAATTGCATTCTCTAGGTCACTGGACTTTTGTCCTAGGATAGCACCTATTGCATAGTTTGAAGCATCTGTATGAATGTGAAATGGCAAAGACTAGTCAGGACCCCTAAGTATGGGTGAAGTTGTCAACAGTTTCTTAAGCTGTAGGAAGGATTCATTACATTCCTTTGTCCAATTAAATTTGGCCTCTTTGGTAAGAAAAGTATACAGAGGACTAGCTATTTGACCAAAATTTTGGATAAACCTCCTATAGTAGCCAGCATGTCATAGGAAAGAACTAACATCCTTTTGCTTTGTAGGAATAGGTAGTGTGAGAATTACCTCTATTTTCGCAGGATCTACCTGGATTCCAGCTTCAGGTATAAAATTTCTGAGCATGATGCCTTCTTACATTATCATGAAGAATTTCTCACTATTGAGAGATAAGTTGTGTTCCTGACACCTGATTAGTACTCTTTCCAAATTCTTTAGGGCTTCCTCAAAGGTGATACCAAATGTAGTAAAGTCATCCATATATATCTCCATACAATCATGTGATATGTCAGCAAAGATGTTGACTACAGCTCTCTGGAAAGTAGTTGGTGCATTGCATAATCCAAATGGTAATACAGAATGAGCATGTGTGCCCCAAGGGCATGTGAATGTAGCCTTCTCCTAATCTTCTAGAGAAATACTAGTCTGGTTGTAACCATTGTATCCATCCAGAAAGGAGAAATATTTCTTACCAGCCAGAGTGTCGAGGACTTGATCAATAAAGGGTAAAGGAAAATGATCCTTCTTTGTGGCATTATTCAACTCTTTGTAATCCACACATATTCACCATTTCCCTCCTTTCTTAGGTACAATGACCAAAGGTGATACCCACTTGCTATCAGAGATTGGATAGATGAAACCAGCATCTAGTAATATTTGTAATTCACTTTTGACTATTTCTCTCAATGCTGGATTTATCCTTCTTTGAGGTTGACAAAGTGTTAAGCTTCCATCATTAATGTAGATCCTATGGGTGTAGAGTTTGGGATTCAAACCTAGCACATCTCCATAATCCCAAGTAAAGGATTTCTCATGCTTATGCAAGAGCTTTGTTAACAATGCCAATTGTGGGGGTGGCAACTTGTTGTTTACATGGAGATTGTGACCTAGGGAAATTTCCACAATAGTTGTTAGCTCTACCATTGACATCTTAGGTACTGGGCTTGTAGCTACTTCACATGGTAATAACTGGCTAATTACCTTAGGGCTTGTTGGAAAGACACAATCTTCATAGGTACATAGTTGTAGAATAGAACTTTCAAAAACATTTTTTTCTACTATACACTCATTTGTAAGAATACTCTGTATTACATCATCTTCCTCTTGCATTTTCAGAAAAGACTGTCTGTGCATCATCATAAGCTTCTGGTATATCCAAGAGGAGCCAGGAACTATCAAGCAAGAAGTTACCCTCTAACCTCAAAATGTCAAAGCCAGGCAGGTGGGGGGCTTAGTTGGCATGTTACATATAGAATCGAGAGCCTGAACACTTAGCTTATTATAGTTGTTCCCTCTTTTCTATTATGGAGGGTTAACCTTGCAGAATAGTAGGCCTATCGGGTGGGAGGCTAAATGTTTGTGGGAGGCTCATATTGGTGGGTGGGAATGACTTCTTATGGGTGGGAATAGGAAGTGATAGAAAGGTGTAGATTCTTTGGGGTACAGGGGTGGGAAAATATGGGATTATTTAGGAATCCAGGATATTCATCTCGGCAATGCCCATTAAAATAGTAGGGATCCTATGCATAATATAATGGATACCCTTATAATAGTAGGGAGGCTGCTTATGTGATCGTGTATCTACATTATTTGGATGATTAGATCTTGTTATCTTCTACATACCAGTTGTTAATGATGTTAATCTGTGTGATTTCTCATAAGCATGACTGATGGAATCTATGCCCCATGAAATGTAGAATACTCTACACATCCTTATGGAAAATATCATATGCACCTTAGGTGAGACCTCCTTCCTCCTAGTAGGTTGAATACATTGGTGCACTAGATGCCCATTGGACCTGTGTTGGACACCTTCTACAGACCCTAGGTCTATCAAAGAGCCAACAATATGATTCCATTGCTAAGACCTTAACCAATGCAGAGTGTTCAAGATGCAGTGGAGGCCGGAGAAGGCTGAGATTCAAGACTGGGTGGAGGAAAGAATTAATGAGTTCGCATGCCAAGAAATTGATTATGTGGGGGAAGATGTAAATAGATTTCCAAAAATATCATCCATGCGGGCCAGCAGCTTGCAAGCATGGCTGGAAAGGCGTCTTTTCAAGAAGCATCGACGCTAGTTTCCCTGAACCATCCGTTGAGTGGACCATGGAGAACCCATTGAAGGTTCAAAGGTATAAGCATCAGCTGACATGTGCAGTTGAATTCTGGTATAAAAGTATAGTTGAGGTTGTGCTGGAGCGGTAGGTAAAATGTCATCAATCTGAAGGCACTATAATTATTCTTTAAGATGGGACCTTTTTTTTGTTCAGAAGACTGATTGAGGAAATACCAGTGTGGATTAAGATGTTGATGGTGGAGTGAGGGATGTTACCAAGCCCCATGAAGATGGAAGCATAAGCCCCACATTGGGGGGTGGAATAGTAGGAGGACATGATGGTAGAGTCGGTGTCATAAGTTACAACAATGAAAGGTGATGGTCATTAGCCTCCCACCCACCCTGCTTTTGCCAAAAGAAGATAGTAGAAGTGACAACAAAGGCATACAAAGAGAGTAGAATGCTGGTGGTGGAAATAAATGGAAAGATCCATGCCAAAGGTTTCTCGAGGGAATGATATGATCCTAAGATGCATCCCACATAAGTATGGGATGATGCACAGGATGACAGAGATGTGGAGAGGAGCTTTAGCCGGCAGGCAAAGAAGACATGAGAATGTAGTGGGAGCAGGAGTTCATGAAGGGGAAATGAACTTCGGTAGAGGGGAGACGGAATCCAAGTGACAACTCAAGGGATGGAGATACTCAGGTCATAGGCGCAAAGATGGTGGCCAAGACTGCTAACCTGGTCATCACTACGGAAGCCTTGGAAGTGCAAAGTTAGGAATAAATGCCCCTTTTTGTCTATAGTCGATGCTAGAGAAGTTTTGTTGGTATTTAAACTCTATAGAAACCCAAGCCACTGGGGAAGAATATCAAAATGGAAATGAAGTTGGTCCCTCCTACCCCCTAAACCCTATGCTTTTTGATATTTGTCAATAAATCATGATCGTTGTTGTGTAGACTGATAGTGTTTGTTTGATTAGCAGTTCAATTAGTCCTACTGAACCATATTTCAGACTCTGTCTTCAGGTTTAGTCAGTTATGGTTGTGCTCTAGGAGGAGCAAAACTAGTGATACAATAGCCAGGACCCAACAAGATTTGTGTGGGTACATAGCAATCTGAGAATGGTGACCATGCAGCCAAATGAATCATCTATGGTTCTACCTTTGTTTCACAACAGTGGTGAGGAAGATTAGAGAAACATTGGTTCCTCTGTGACACTCTCTGGAATGCATGGATAAAACCAAATACAAGGTTGGTGGAGTTCCAAACAATGTTGCGGGAGAGAGCATTGCCATGGTATATTCAGTGTAAGTAGAGTGCTCCCATGGTACACGCCATGATGAAGGTATAGTTTTGGGTGGACTTTGTGTGTGAAGGAGTTCCAGAAGCCAAAGTCAGAACAATAAAGTGTTGCAGAGCTCAAAGAGATTAAACAGAATGTGGGAGAGCACTATAATTCCCCCCACCCTACGATCAATGATTTCGAGATTTGGTGAGCCAACTAAGATACATGATTCAAGAGGTAAAACATAAGGAGTGGTATATCGATGATGAGTTTTTACCTCATTTGCATACCCTACTACTACAACAACAGATGTTGACGTAGAGGGATGCATTGCAATTTTCCATGCGGTTGGAATCCAATAGCGGGTTGGTGGAGGCATTGATTCCATGGATGGAAATTCTAGTTCACTTTTTGACCACAACATAAGATCCTCTCAATACCCATTCTATTTAGAATGTTACGCCCACCACTATCTCCTCCCACCCTTTTTGGAATGACACCCTTTAGAATAGGGTAGTGCCCACCCATGTTACGTATAGATGATCGAGTCCCAGCCAAATTGTAGTGGCCTAACCTAGCCTATGTAGGTTCTGGTTGCTATAGTGGTTTGTCCCCCCTACTATAAAAAGGGCTCCCACCTGCCATAGAATAGTAGGGGCCATGGGGCCCCACAGCTAGGGTGACTATCTAGAGTCAACACTAGACCATATTTCATGCAAACATCTCACCCGCATTGGTTGGAAGACCTAGATAGCTATGGGAGCAACCATGGGATGGAGTTATAGTTGGTTACTCCCATCTAGATAGAGGGGGTCATGGGTGGCTCTACTATTTTATTATTCCCTTACCCTTAGAATAGTAGGGCTATGGGACATTGGTCTCTTTAGTCCATAGTCAAATGCCCACCCTTCAAGGGAGTACCCACTCAGATGCAGAGGAGCTAAGCTATGGATAGTTTTCCTATATGAGGTCCTAGTTCTCTATATAGGGCCGTATGCAGAGTTGAAGTCCCAATGGCTAATCCTTCATCCCCCCTCTCTATAGATGGACATGGCCGGATGATTCAAAGGATCCCTCTCCCGCGATGGATATGGCCGGATGAGGATATCTATACATATGGATGATCTCCCATTCTCATGTATATAGGGGTTCCATGGATATGAAGGGAGATGCCCTGACTATAGAGAGTCTCCCTTGACATCTAGATAGTGACTGGTTCCTATATATGAACTAGTTGGGCCCCATCTATAGCATATAAATCTGGGTATCTATTTTCTTGTTGACTATAGACTATAGTTTCACTCGCATCTCATATTCACCCCGACATTCTATAGTTAGTCATAGGGTCCCTGAATGGGTGTTCAAACATCTATCCTCCAGTTGTGGTTCATGGTTCAAGGTATGGAATGGACTACATCACTGTACTACCAAGTATGGCATGGGCATCAGTCATCAGTCGTATCGCGTATATAGTATAGATGGATGGCCCTATCCATATATGGCTCGACCGATACTTGACCACGGTGGCTATGTGGTTGGTATATGGAATATATATATTCAGCACCCAACTCTAGAGGTGGAAAAAGAGGGAGCCCCTTGTCCGAGTGCCCCACCTCCCCCCCATCCATATAGAGTAGGAGCATAGATAGGGGGCCCGCCTATATAGAATATAAGGGGCGTGGGAGTGCCTGGATGTCCTTTCTCGAGAGCATAACTACCCTAAACCCATATATAGGTAGGGGAGCTTCCTATATATCCTACGATAGCACCTATTATGTAGTCTAAAGCATTTTTATGAATGTGAAATGAAAAAGACTAGTCAGGACCCCTAAGTATTGGTGTAGGAAGGATTCATTACATTCCTTTGTCCAATTAAATTTGGCCTCTTTGGTAAGAAAAGTATACAGAGGACTAGCTATTTGACTAAAATTTTGGATAAACCTCCTATAGTAGCCAACATGGCATAGGAAAGACCTAACATCCTTTTGCTTTGTAGGAATAGGTAGTGTGAGAATTACCTCTATTTTCGCTGGATCTACCTGGATTCCAGCTTCAGAGATAAAATGTCTCAGCACGATGCCTTCTTACATCATCATGAAGCATTTCTCACTATTGAGAGATAAGTTATGTTCTTGACACCTGATTAGTACTCTTTCCAAATTCTTTAGGGCTTCCTCAAAGGTGATACCAAATGTAGTAAATTCATCCATATATATCTCCACACAATCATTTGATATGTCAGCAAAGATGTTGATTACAGCTCTCTGGAAAGTAGTTGGTGCATTGTATAATCCAAATGGTAATATAGAATGAGCATATGTGCCCCAGGGGCATGTGAATGTAGTCTTCTCCTGATCTTCCAAAGAAATACTAGTCTGGTTGTAACCATTGTATCCATCTAGAAAGTAGAAATATTTCTTACCAGCCAGAGTGTCCAGGACTTGATCAATAAAGGGTAAAGGAAAATGATCCTTCTTCATGGCATTATTCAACTCTCTGTAATCCACACATATTCACCATTTCCCTCCTTTCTTAGGTACAATGACCAAATTTGATACCCACTTGCTATTAGAGATTGGATAGATGAAACCAACATCTAGTAATTTTTGTAATTCACTTTTGACTATTTCTCTCAATGTTGGATTTATCCTTCTTTGAGGCTGACAGAGTGGTAAGCTGCCATCATTAATGTAGATCCTATGGGTGTAGAGTTTGGGATTCAAACCTAGCTTGTCTCCATAATCCCAAGTAAAGGATTTCTCATGCTTATGCAAGAGCTTTGTTAACAATTCCAATTGTGGGTGTGGCAACTTGTTGTTTACATAGAGATTGTGACCTGGGGAAATTTCCACAATAGTTGTTAGCTCTACCATTGACATCTCAGGTACTAGGCTTGTAGCTACTTCACATGGTAATAATTGGCTAATTACCTTAGGGCTTTCTAGAAAGACATAGTCTTCATAGGTACATAGTTCTAGAATAGAACTTTTGAAAACATCTTTTTCTACTATACACTCATTTGTAAGAATACTTTGTATTACATCATCTTCCTCTTGCATTTTTAGAAAATATTGGCTTTGCATCATCATAAGCTAGGAAATAGAGTTGACCTTTTCTTCCTCATCCCCTAGTTCTTCTTAAATAGGATCTCTCAAGTCTAGCTAAGGATGGGTAGGAGGATAGAGTGCTAGCTTCTTGATTTCCTGACCATTTGAAATTGTCATACTTCCTGATCTGCAACTAATTTTTGCATCAGTGGTGTCTAACATAGGTCTCCCTAGGATGACTGGATAGCCAGCAAAGTTTACTTTTGGTGATAAGATGAGAAAATCAACAGGGTATTCCCATGAGTCTAAGGTGACTACCACATCTTCTATAAGACCATCTGGAGTGACTGTTGAGGTGTCAACAAGTTGTAACACTGTTGGAGTTGTTCTCAAACCCTCTATACTTAGTCTATGCATTGTATCTTTGGTCATTACATTTATGGCTATTCTCAAATCAACTAAGGCATTTTTAACAGATTGTCCATTAATTATCAAGTCAACTAGTGGACTTCCAGGGTCTAAATACTTGGGTATAACTACCTTTCCCAACATGATATCAACAAGTTGTCCTATGACATCAACTATTTGAGGGTCCTTTTTCCTTCTAGGCTTTTTAAGGCATGCATCCTTAATAGCTTTTCCATAGATAGGAATGCCTTTGATAGCTTGAAATGGAGGGATTTGGATGTGCATATTTTTTAGCTACTCAAGAATGTCAAACATCATTTCTTCTTGGGATATAGGATTTTCTATGGTGAGCTTTTGTGGAAAAGGAGGGTCAGATGAGGTTTTAACATCAGTTTTGCTCAGTTTTTGAGGTATCTTGCAATGTAGCCTCTAGAAGAAGTGCTGATGTTGTAGGAGTGTCTGCAAATTTTGTCATAATAGGATGTTTAGGTGTAGGAAGAGTAGTACCAGACCTTGAATGGATATCAGATATCTCAAGTGCGTAGGCAGGGTATTGTTGTGCATCAATGGTATACATTGGTTGTTGTTGTTGCTTGCTATTTGGATTTGGTTGCTATTGATCAGGAAATTGGGTTTTCTTTGGATTAGGGCTAGTGGCTGCAAGAGGTGGCATTATTGAAGGATGAGGGACTGGCAGTGGCAGTTGTGGAAAAACATGATTTTGGTTAGGCCACTGTGGAGGCCCCCTCCATTGGTTATTTTGCTGCCAATTTCCTTGCATTGGTTGCCATTGATTTTTCTAGTTGGGCCATTGGTTATTTTTCTAGTTAGGCCATTGGTTATTTTTCCACTAGTTATTTTGTTGGTTAGGCCATTGGTTATTCCAGGCTAGCTGAGAGTACTGAGAAGGATTCTGATAGCTTTGGTTTTACCATTGACTATTGTAAGGAGTTGAAAATTGTAATGGGTCCTGAGGAATACCTTTTCGTGAAGCCCATGGTCGACATTGAGAAAAAAAGAACACTTTCTTATTGTCTCCTTCTATCTTCATGTACTCAGTAGGCAAATGTTGATTTTCCAGGTTCGCCACCATCTTGCATCCGCAGTCTTTATTTTGTTTACGACAATGAGGATAGTACTCAGTTAACTACAATTCAGTGTTTGCATATTTCTTCTTGGCAGTCATGGTGTTGAGATGAATAGCAACATCATTAATGATGTCTTGCTTGAAATTCGCTAGTAAATTAGATATCTCCAACTTAGAAATGCCCAAACTGCTCCCTTTAATGTCTTTAGACCGATATCCTCTCCTTTTCTTCCCAGTTGATCTGGAGTAGCTGAGAAAATTTTTCTTGAGGTCATCCCAAGAAGATTGGTATATGTCCCCACCATCTATGAGGTCCAATGCTTCCAAACAGCTGCCATTCACTCCTCTTAAGAAGACTAGTTTCTGTGAATCCTCCGCTAGAACATGTTGGGGATTCTTCTGTATGGTGTATAAGAAATGTGAAACATAGTCCTCTAAGGTTTTGTCCTCCTTCTGTGACATTCAAAAAATTTCATCTCCCTTTGGGTCACTCCCCTTGTAATATTCTTTGTATTTCTGTAGAAATAGAGTCTGCATCTCATCCCATGTGCCTACTGCATTTGCTCCTAAGCCCATGAACCATCATAAGGCTGATTCCTTTAGTGTTGCTGGAAATAGTTTGAGTTTGTGGGCATCAATTTTATAGTCAAAGCTACGATAAAGGATGTCAAACTCAAACAAAAAGGTGTCAGTATCTTTGGTTATTATCCCATAAAACATTGGAAGTGTAGTAGAGGGTATATTTTTGAGATTGGCATTGTTTATAAGGCTCGGTAGAGGAAATTGGAAAGTAGGTTGAACCATTACTAGAGGTATTGGGAGTTGGAGTTGCTGTTGGAAAGGAATGTTAGCCAAAGGATTGTTAACAGTAGGTGTGTTTGGGTTAGAATCATCAAGAAAGCTAGCCAAGATTTTAGCGAAAGGCCGAAGACCACTTAAATTAAAAGGTTTGCTCTAGCGGAAGATGTTGCAGGAAACTTGGGACTTGCATCAACAAAAGGCAACTCAACTTCTTCAACTTGCTCATTCAAATTTGCAGACTCTCGTCGAATAAATATGTCATATTCATCTCTTCTTCTTCCCCTTCAATGCATGCAAATGAATTCTTCACACTGGTGAAGCAAATTTAAAACTACAACCACTAAAAAATAGCTTAGAAAATTAAAAAAAATGACTCAGAAAGTTTCTTAGCTTGACACCATCCCTGACAACGGCGCCAAAAATGAACCACCTCACAATATGTGCTTATTAATCATGCCCAAAGCCTCTCGTAGGAATAGTTTATTCAATCTAAGGATCACTTCTCCCACCATGTGGTGCATTTAGTTTGTCAACCCAGGGACGTATACTTGAAGTGGTACAACACAATATGTGCACTAAGTTCATTAAAGAGTCACTCTACCTATGCTGCAGGAAAATAAAATACATGAAAGGAATCTATACTAGGGATATAGGAAAGGAAACACACCTACTCCTTACTGAAATAAATACTACAAATTTCAAACTCTACTTAAACCTATTCTTTCAACCTAGAGCATTCATTATAACTATCCTTGCAAGTGCTGCAGGAAGAAATTGTAATATTCTATCTAGAATGCTAGAAATGCAAGAAGTAAATCTATTCTACTTCTACTCTAATCCACCTCCCAAGTGGGCCCCCTTGGTGGGATTCTTCTAATCTATGAACACAGAATATAAACCAAAAGTTACTTCATTGTATTTCAAGAACTGATTACATGAGGATGGTACGTAAAACTGAAAATGAACTTGTTGTGCAAGATACAATTAGAACATTGTATTCCAAAATCTCCAAACTTACAAAATAACAGTCTCCTCCCTATAAATAGAGGATTGACTTCTTTATTCTTAAAAAGAATAGGAACCATCTAACTGAAACTACACTAGAGACAAAAAATAGGAAACACAACAGCCCATGACATATATAATGAAGTTTGGGTGACCGAGTCAACATGCTGGAAGTGTGGAAGGAATATAGAAGCACTTCGTTCATGCATTTCTCAAACAATGGCTCCTTATTTGTAGTAGCCATATCTTCTGATGCCATGATGGTTATCCACCCGCAGCTGGTCTTTATCATTCTTTTTGAATTCTTTCGACCACTCCCAAGCTGCTCCTATTTCCTAGCTAGTTAGTTATTATGCAAAGATATTCATACAAGTAGCCTAGTCAAATTAATCTAGATATTAGAACACACATTCTGATTATTATATGAAATAATGCAATATATATATATATATATATATAATATTGGCACAATATGACATATCTATTCTACCCATAGGTTTAATGGTTCTATTTGTACTTTGACATGAGTTCAACTAATTATAAGTCCACAATTATTCTGGTAATACTTAAAAATAGAGTATAAAGATTAATATAATAGAGACAGTAAATGGTCTCATCAAACACCACAAGAAAGGATAGAGTGATGCCAATTCTAGATTCCAAATAAATTCTAGAAAATTGAGGAGGAAAAATTGAGTTACTTAAATATTAAAATACTAAAGAGGAAATAAAATTGAAATGTGTGTACCTTAGAGAAAATAAGGACATGTTCTGCTACTATTGTTTTGACTGTTAAAATCCTAGAATCAATTGTATTTCTAGATCTGTGTCCTAAAACTTGTATGCTATCTATCCCAAGGATTTGAGCCTATTTTTTAGGGTTCATAACATTTGGAAGTACATGGGTGGAATTTTTTTGGAATGATCTGTACCTGGTGATTCTTTCCTAGATTTGGCAGATACCTATGTTGGGACCTACAGATCTCTGTTTTGCGATTACAACTTCCTAGCTTATACCTACAAACAAAAAAATGGGGAAATAGGTTGGCTAAGAAGTTTTGCCTTGGTAAAACCCTTGTATATGAATAAAACTTGAAATATGAAATTTAAAGTATGAAATGTAAAGCTTAAAGTAAACACAAAGTTTTAGTGTCATGTTAAGGTGCTTACCTTCATTGAAAGATGTTTGTATCACTCAAATCCATGAAATATGATTGATGTTTGTTGCTTGAATGTAGAATTTGACCTTGTAGGAGATCAAGGATTATCTCACATGTGCATGGATCTATGAATACCACCCATAGATCTTTATTTTTCTTAAAATTATTGATCACACTTGCAAGGAGAAAGGGAGATCTTCTTTACTTGTTTGAGAGCTCCACTAAGACACCACCATGGGATAGAAAAGCTTGCTCCAACTTAAATAATATTTCCTTGATGAGGTGGAAGAAGAGGAAGAATAATGCCTTGGCTTGAGATATTGAAATCACCTAGCTGGCTTGAATGCTCTTGAAAATCTGAAAATGAATGTTTGCACTTGATAGCGGGTGTTCCCACAATAGTGTATCCCTTTTTTTGTCAACATTGACACTGAAATGAACATTCTAATTTTTTTTTGCATTCCGAAACCTATTTCTACACAACCATTAGGAATTTGAAGATGATGTAAACTAGTTCTTTTTAGCATTTTGTGTTTAGATTCTAAATATAATTTTTAAATTTTCTTTTGGAATTGAATTTCATCTCCTTTGAAAAATAGTTTCTATAAAGAAAAACAAAATTTTTCAAGAGTGATATTCATTTAGTTGAGCATAAATTTTTTTTTCTAAAAAGGATAAAAATGTAATTCTTTCAAATTTATGTTTGTAACATCGATATCTAGTGTATCCAATTGGTTTCATTTGATTTGGTTGTATATTTTATAGTTTATTAAATTTTGAAGTGGCATTAACTATAATTTAGACATAGGTTCATTTAGTGGCTCCCAACTTGTTATGTATTAATTGAAATTCAATTTTTCTTTTTAGTTACAAAGTGGACATCAATACCTAGTGCTTAGATAATTTTTTTAATTTTTTAAACTTGGTTTATTATTTTTTCATAAGAATAGAACAAAATAATTAATATATGGTGAAAAATATATTTAGGAAAATTAAAAATAAAATTCATACCAAAATAAATATATATTAAAATCATAATCATTGAAAACCTCATTTTAGGTAGCACCATCTTACAAATTGAAAATTCCAAATAAATTCATTTCATCCCCAAAAATCTAATGTCAAAGTGCATTTTTTTTCAACATTTTGATAGGTGTGAAGGAGACTAAATTACAAGTATGATTTAAGAGTACAAAGGTTCTATCAAAGAGGATTTGATCTAAGAGAGTTTTATCTAACCCTCTTCAATTAAGTGAAGCAATGTAAATTGTAAAGTAAATCTAAGCTACACATTAAGAGAAAAGGAAACCCAATACTTAAGTGAAGCAATGTAAATTGTAAAGTAAATCTAAGCCACACATTAAGATTAAAAGTAGATATAACACAAGATAGATATCTAAATGACAAAATAGATCTAGATATAAAAAATACATAGAGCGGTGATATAACTACCAAAATCAAAAGAATGTAAAATATATCTAGATGAATATAATGTAAAATTAAATTCATGCAAACTAGATCTAGACACTAATTCAGAATAGAAATTTTATGATTCGGGTTCACCAAAATGTACAATAGGTGAACCTAGACATCTAAATACATAGAAAGGAGAGCTTACTGCCAAAATCAAAAGAATGTAATAAGCATTGGGTTCACCAAAATGTACAATAGAAAATGGGAATCACCTAATAGGATCTAAGACCTCCCCAATTTCACAATGTATATTACAATATAAAGCCTCCTAAGGTCAAATCAGATCAACACCACAAGAAAGGATAGAGTGATGCCAATTCTAGATTCAGGTCTTAAGAGCTTCTATTCTTTTGTTGCTTGGAAATTGAGGACAAATTGATTTAATTAAATATGAAAATAATAAAGAGGAAATGAAAATTGAAATGTGTGTACCTTGGAGAAAAGAAGGAGATGTTGTTCTGCCACTATTTGTTTTACTGTCAAAATCCCGGAATCAATTGTATTTCTAAATCTAGGTCCTAAAACTTGCCTGCTATCTATCCTAAATATTTGAGCCTATTTCTGAGGGTGTAGAACCTTTCAAAGTACTTGAGTGGAAAATGTTTGGAATGATATGTACATGGTGATTCTTTCCCAGATTTAGCAAGCACCTATGTTGGGACCTACAAAGCTCAAATTTGCATTTACAACTTCCTGGCCTATACCTACATACATAAAAATTAGGAAATAGGTTGGCTAAGAGGTTTTTCCTTGGTAAAACCCTTGTATACGAATAAACCTTGAAATATGAAATTTAAAGTATGAAATGTAAAGCTTAAAGTAAACACAAAGGTTTAGTGTCATGTTAAACTTCTTACCTTCATTGAAATATGTTTGTATCACTCAAATCCATGAAAAATGATTGATTTTTGTTTCTTGAATGTAGAAGTTGACCTTGTAGGAGAGATGTAGGATCAAGGATTATTTCACATGTGCATGGATCTATGAATACCTCCCCTAGATCATTATTTTTCTTAGAATTCTTGATCACACTTGCAAGGAGAAAGGGAGATCTTCTTTTCTTGTTTGAGAGATCCACTAAGACACCACCATGGGATAGAGAAGCTTTCTCCAACGTAAAGAAGATTTCCTTGATGAGGTGGAAGAAGAGGAAGAATAATTCCTTGGCTTAAGATATTGAAATCACCTATCTGGCTTGAATGCTCTTGAAAATATGAAAATGAATGTTTGCACTTTATAGCGGGTGTTCCCACAATAGTGTGTCCCATGTTTTTGTCAACATTGACACTAAAATGAACATTCTAAATTTTTTTTGCATTCTGAAACCTATTTCTACAAAACCATTAGGAATTTGAAGATGATGTAAACTAGTTCTTTTTAGCATTTTGTGTGTAGATTCTAAATATAATTTTTAAATTTTCTTTTGGAATTGAATTTCATCTCCTTTGAAAAGTAGTTTCTATAAAAAAACAACATTTTTCAAGAGTGACATTCATTTAGTTGAACATAATTTTTTTTTCTAAAAAGGATAAAAATGTAATTCTTTCAAATTTATGTTTGTAACCTCAATATCCAGTGTATCTAATTGGTTTCATTTAATTTGGTTGTATATTTTATAGTTTATTAAATTTTGAAGTGGAATTAAATATAATTTAGACATAGGTTCATTTAGTAGCCCCTAACTTGTTATGTATTAATTGAAATTCAATTTTTGTTTTAAGTTACAAAGTGGACATCAATACCTAGTGCTTAGATAAATTTTTTAATTTTTTAAACTTGGTTTATTATTTTTTCGTAAGAATAGAACAAAGAAATTAATATATGGTGAAAAATATATTTAGCAAAATTAAAAATACAAAGTCATACCAAAATAAATATATATTAAAATTATAATCATTGAAAAACCCATTTTAGGTAGCACCATTTTACAAATTGAAAATTCCAAATAAATTCATTTCATCCCCAAAAATGTAATGTCAAAGTGAGTTTTTTTTCAACATTTTGATAGGTGCGAAGGAGAATAAATTACAAGTATGATTGAAGAGTACAAAAGTTCTATCAAAGAGAATTTGATCTAAGAGGCTTTTATCTAACCCTCTTCAATTAAGTGAAGCAATGTAAATTGTAAAGTAAATCTAAGCTACACATTAAGAGAAAAGGAAACCTAATACTTAAGTGAAGAAATGTAAATTGTAAAGTAAATCTAAGCCACACATTAAGAATAAAAGTAGATATAACACAAGTTAGATATCTAAATGACAAAATAGATCTAGATATAAAAAATACATAGAGCGGAGATATAACTACCAAAATCAAAATAATTTAAAAGATATCTAGATGAATATAATGTAAAATTAAATTCATACAAACTAGATCTAGCCACTAATTCAGAATAGAAATATTATGAGCCGGGTTCACCAAAATGTACAATAGGTGAACCTAGACATCTAAATGCATAGAAAGGAGAGCTAACTACCAAAATCAAAAGAATGTAATAAGCGTTGGGTTCACCAAAATGTACAATAGAAAATGGGAATCACCTAATACGATCTAATATCTCCCCAATTTCACAAGGTATATTAGAAT
Organism: Thuja plicata; assembly: GCA_018584345.1. Classification (NCBI taxonomy): domain Eukaryota; kingdom Viridiplantae; phylum Streptophyta; class Pinopsida; order Cupressales; family Cupressaceae; genus Thuja; species Thuja plicata. The sequence goes on along the minus strand of MU226828.1, from coordinate 27,180 downwards.
ACAAAGCCTCCTCAAGTCAAAGCAGATCAACACCACAAGAATGGATAGAGTGATGCCAACTCCAGATTCAGGTCTTAAGAGCTTCTATTATTTTTGTTGCTTGGAAATAGAGGAGGAAAAATTGATTTACTTAAATATGAAAATATTAAAGAGGAAATGAAAATTGAAATGTGTGTACCTTGGAGAAAAGAAGGAGATGTTGTTCTACTACTATTTTTTTGACTATCAAAATCATGGAACCAGTTGTATTTCTAAATCTGGGTACTAAAACTTGCCTGCTATCTATCCTAAATATTTGAGCCTATTTCTGAGGGTGCAGAACCTTTCGAAGTACGTGAGTGGAAAATGTTTGGAATGATATGTACCTGGTGAATCTTTCCCAGATTTAGAAGGTACCTATGTTGGGACCTATAAAGCTCAGATTTGCAATTATAACTTCCTGGCCTATACCTACACACCAAACAATGGGGAAATAGGTTGGCTAAGAGGTTTTGCCTTGGTAAAACCCTTTTATACAAACAAACCTTGAAGTATGAACTGTAAAGCATAAAGTAAACACAAAGGTTTAGCACCGTGTTAACGTGCTTATCTTCATCAAAAGATGTTTGTATCACTCAAATCCATGAAATATGATTGATGTTTGTTGCTTGAATGTAGAAGTTGACCTTGTAGGAGATATGTAGGATCAAGGATTATTTCACATGTGCATGGATCTATGAATACCACCCCTAGATCTTGATTTTTCTTAAAATGCTTGATCACACTTGCAAGCACAAAGGGAGATCTTCTTTTCTTGTTTGAAAGCTCCACTAAGACACCACCATGGGATATAAAATCTTGCTCCAACTTAAAGAATATTTCCTTGATGAGATGGAAGAATAGGAAGAAGAATGCCTTGGCTTGAGATATTGAATTCACCTAGCTTTCTTGAATGCTCTTGAAAATCTGAAAATGAATGTTTGCACTTGATAGTGGGTGTTCCCACAATAGTGTGTCCCACATTTTTTCCAACATTGACACTGAAATGAACATTCTAATTTTTTTTTACATTCCAAAACTTATTTCTACAAAACCATTAGGAATTTGAAGATGATGTAAACTAGTGCTTTTTAGCATTTTGTGTGTAGATTCTAAATATAATTTTAATTTTTTTTTTTGGAATTGAATTCCATCTCCTTTGAAAAGTAGTTTCTATAGAAAAACAACATTTTTCAAGAGTGACATTCATTTAGTTGAGCATATTTTTTTTCTAAAAAGGATGAAAATGTAATTCTTTCAAATTTATGTTTGTAACATCGATATCTAGTGTATCCAATTGGTCTCATTTGATTTGGTTGAATATTTTATAGTTTGTTAAATTTTGAAGAGGCCTTATCTATAATTTAGACATAGGTTCATTTTGTAGCCCCTAACTTGTTATGTATGTATTGAAATTCAATTTTTCTTTTTAGTTACAAAGCAAACATCAATACCTAGTGCTTAGATATTTTTTAATTTTTTCTAACTTGGTTTATTATTTTTTCATAAGAATAGAACAAAGAAATTAATATATGGTGAAAAAATATGTTTAGAAAAACTAAAAATACAAAGTAATAACAAAATTAATATATATTAAAATCATAATTATTGAAAAAATCATTTTAGGTAGCACCATCTTACAAATTGAAAATTCCAAATCAATTCATTTGATCCCCCAAAATCTAATGTCAAAGTGATTTTTTCTTCAATATTTTGATAGGTGTGAAGGAGACTAAATTGCAAGTATGATTGAAGAGTACAAAGGTTCTATCAAAGAGAGTTTTATCTAAGAGGATTTTATCTAACCCTATTCAATTAAGTGAAGCAATGTAAATTGTAAAGTAAATCTAAGACACACATTAAGCATAAAATTAGATCTAACACAAGTTAGATATCTAAATGACAAAATAGCTCTAGATATAAAAAAACATAGAGAGGTGATATAAATACCAAAATCAAAAGAATGTAAAAGATATTTAGATGAATATAATGTAAAATTAAATTCATACAAAATAGATCTAGATACCAAATCAGAATAGAAATGTTATAGTCAGGTTCACCAAAATATACAATAGGTGAACCTAGACATCTAAATGCATATTATAAAGGAGAGATAACTACCAAAATCAAAAGAACGTAATAAGTGTTGGGTTCACCAAAATGTACAATAGAAAATGGGGATCACCTAATATGATCTAAGATTTCCCCAATTTCACAAGGTATATTAGAATGCAAAGCCTTCTCAAGTCAAATCCGATCAACACCACAAGTACTGATAGAGTGATGTTAATTCCAGATTCAGGTCTTAAGAGCTTCTATTCTTTTTGTTGCTTGGAAATTGAGAAGTACAAATTGAGTTACTTAAATATGAAAATAATAAAGAGGAAATGAAAATTGAAATGTGTGTACCTTGGATCTAAATGAAAGAGATGTTGTTTTGCTACTATTTTTTTTACTGTCAAAATCTGAGAATCAATTGTATTTCTAGATCTAGGTCCTAAAAATTGCCTGCTATCTATCCTAAAGATTTGAACCTATTTGTGAGAGTGCATAACATTTGGATGTACCTAGGTGGAAAATGTTTGGCATGATTTGTACCTAGTGATTCTTTCTCGGATTTGGCAGATACCTATGTTGGGACCTATAGAGCTTGAATTTGCAATTACAACTTCTAGGCCTGTACCTACACACACAAAAATGGGGAAATAGGTTGGCTAAGAGGTTTTTTCTTGGTAAAACCCTTGCATAAAAATAAACCTTAAAATATGAAATTTAAAGTATGAAATGTAGAGCATAAAGTAAACACAAAGGTTTAGTACTGTGTTAATGTGCCTACCTTCATCGAAAGATGTTTGTATCACTCAAATCCATGAAATGTGATGGATGTTTTTCTCTTTAATGTATAAGTTGACCTTGTAGGAGAGATGTGGGATCAAGGATTCTTTCACATGTACATGGATCTATGAATACTACCCTAGATCTTGACTTTTCTTAAAATTCTTGATCACACTTGCAAGGAAAAGGGAGATCTTCTTTTCTTGTTTGAGAGCTCCACTAAGGCACTACCATGGGATATAAAATATTTCTCCAACTTCAAGAATATTTCCTTGATAAGATGGAAGAAGAGGAAGAAGAATGCCTTGGCTTGAGATATTGAAATCACCTAGCTTGCTTGAATTATCTTGAAAATGTAAAAAAGAATGTTTGCAATTGATAGTGGGTGTTCCCACAATAGTGTGTCCCACGTTTTTGCCAACATTGACATTGAAATGAACATTCTAATTTTTTTTTGCATTCTGAAACCTATTTCTACAAAACTATTAGGAATTTGAAGATGATGTAAACTAGTACTTTTTAGAATTTTGTGTGTAGATTCTAAACATAATTTATAATTTTTTTTTGGAATTGAATTCCATCTCCTTTGAAAAGTAGTTTCTATAAAAAAACAACATTTTTCAAGAGTGATATTCATTTAGTTGAGGATAAATTTTTTCTGAAAAGGATAAAAATGTAATTCTTTCACATTTATGTTTGTAACATCGATATCTAGTGTATCCAGTTGGTTTCATTTGATTTGGTTGAATATTTTATAGTTTATTAAATTTTGAAGTGAAATTAGCTATAATTTAGACATAGGCTCATTTAGTAGCCCCTAACTTCTTATGTATGTATTGAAATTCAATTAATCTTTTTAGTTACAAAGGGGACATCAATACCTAGTGCTTAGATATTTTTTAACTTGGTTTATTATTTATTTCATAAGAATAGAACAAATAAATTAATGTATGGTGAAAAAATATGTTTAGAAAAACTAAAAATAGAAAGTCATAACAAAATAAATATATATTAAAATCATAATCATTGAAAAACTCATTTTAGGTAGCACCATCTTACAAATTGAAAATTCCAAATCAATTCATTTGATCCCCCAAAATCTAATGTCAAAGTGAGTTTTTTTTCAGCATTTTGGTAGGTGTGAAGGATACTAAATTGAAAGTATGATTGAAGAGTACAAAGGTTCTATAAAAGAAAGTTTGATGGAAGAGGATTTTATCTAACCCTCTTTAATTAATTCCTTCAAATGAGACCTCACAAGGCTTAAATCATTATATTTTTATAAAAAAATGTTTGATTTCAACAAAAAATAGGATGTGCAAAAATGTGGTACACACTATTGTGGGATCACCCTAGCTTGAGAGTACTTGTGACATGATTCTTGGTTGCTAGTTTCAAAATGAGGAGAGATATAGGGTTTATATAATTTTCACCTCATTCAGGGATCTAAAACTAAGCTATACCAACCACCAAATAAGAATTGAATTAGAAACTCTGATATCGGGCTCCGGGCCTAATCTGGGACAAAATACCTAGGTGCAGAGTGTTCGGAATGTTTTGTACCCAATTACACAATATTTGAAATGTTATGCACCATAACATTTTGTCCCTAACTTTTCCAAGTACATCAGGATTATGAACATTGGACACAATTTGAATTATAGGTTGCCAGGATCAATAAAAATGGGCAAGAAGACCTCAAAATTAAAAAAAAGAGGAGATATAGATCCTAATTAGAGCCACTATTAATGGGTTCTAAATTTTTATTATGGTACACTTTGAACAACCAACCAAAGAAAAAAATTGCACTTGGGCTAGGAGAAGTAGTTCAAATCCTATTTCCACCAAGGCACACTATTCATGTCATGCACCTTCCTGTCCAAAACTTGGTAACTAGAGGCAACATTAAATTTACCCTTTGAGTTAGGACCCATGCTAGAACATATCTATCCTAAAGAGAGTTACAAAGTCTACTAGCTAAAATCTCTACTAGCTCCTAAAAATTATCTCTAGAGCCTCCATGGGCCCATTCTTGAGGATTCTTCCAAAAATTCACTTGAACTTGTCCCCTAAGAATAATAGTTTTAAAATCAATGACCCTACACAAACAAACTGCAACAAAAATATCACAAAGTGGTTGTAGGTGAGGGAACTGAGAGATAATAAGGGGGTCTCCATCTCAAGAATTATGCCAGAAATGAGCATCCAATCCACTATTATAGATCCAAAAAGTCCTTTAATAAGTTTTTCCCCTTTTTTGAGAGTGTCCCAGATCAAATAACCCCTCTCAAAGAGGTTTCACCAAGGAACATCGACACTATCCACACCTCTCAAATACTCATGAATGATTATTTTTGCCCAGTCTTGATCCTAACAAGTGCACCATCTCTAATATAATTTAGCTTCAAGAACTTGACCCATTAAAACAGTAGGCCAGAGGCCAAGACCCTCCTATTTCTTTGGTCCACAAACAGAATTCCATCTAACAAGGTTCCACTTGGAAGAAAATAAATTACTAGACCAGAGAAACTGATGAGAGAGGGCATCAAATTATTTCTCAAAACTAGCAAGAGCCACTTGCACAAAAACATCTATATATAGGCAAAGTCTGAACAACTAACTTTAGCAAAGTGGTGTAGGAGCACCTAAGGTTAGGAACATTTCTAGGATAGAAGGTGTTTTTCAATTTGTAAGGTGTTTTTTTCTACCATTCTTGTAATGACTAAGGTCAGTCGGTGAACAGACACCATAGTTTCTTAGGTAGTTGTTTCCTAGTTAAGATGTGTGTTGAGGTATCTTATAAACCTCTGGAAATGCAACAAGGCTCTAGAAAATGAAGATTGATGCTTTGCAATCAAGTTATACTGATGCTCAGGAATCTCCATCAGTTTTTGTTCGTCGGTGTTGCTTGTTGGTGTTGCACGTCGGTGATGTTCATCGGTGATGTTCGTTGGTTTCTATTTGTCAGTGATGCTTGTTGGTGATTCCCATCGGCGTCTATGTTTGTTTTAGGGTTTGTGGTCTAACACTCAAGGTTGGAAACTGATGATGTTTCTATTGTTCAAAAAGTCAACTCTGGTGCTCGGTAATGTCGGCTGAAGACCCAGGAAACACTAGATGTGACGTTTGTGACCAGTTGGGTCATTTGTAATGACTATCTGCGTGTCATTTTTGATTGATATGATTAGGGATCCCTATTCTTGTTTTGGAAGGGTCATTTATTGCTCAATTTGGCTACCTGTGTAGGGTGGTTAAAATTTTCCATGAGTATGTCATGCCCAAAAGTTGGGCAAAAACACACAATTTTTTTTTTAATTTTAAATGCACTAAAAGGGGTAACAACACTACCACATGCGTAACATGTGCACACAAAATGGTGCAAGGGAATAAAAGAAACCAAAAGGGTTCCTTACGCTACAAGCTTGAGCTACACATAAATCAAGGTAGTTGACCAAATGTCAACTATACTCTAAAATGTGTGAAAGGTAAGCACTAGGGTTTGTTAAACCCTAAGGAGGACTCAAACACACAAATTGAGACAGTTGACTAACAGTCAACTAGGGTTGACCAAAAGTCAACTATACTTCAAAATACGTGAAGGAGGGTCACTAGAGCCTACTAAGTTCTGATGAGGGCTTAGGCATACAAATTGAGATAGTTGACCAGAAAGTCAACCCATGTTGACCAAAGAGTCAACTATCTTTGAAAGGCGCAAAACTAAAACCCTAGGGTCCAAAGGCTGCATGGAACACCTGGTTCAAATTTAGAAATGAATGGACAAGGTTTGACCGTGGTTGACCAAAAGTCAACCATACATTGAAGCTGGTCAAGGGGATATTAAAAAAAATATCGTCGAAAGGGGCAAATGATGAAGATATTGAATAATCTACTAAACATCTCATTTACCATTGTATTTAAACATTAATAAATAAATTTAATCAGATCTATAATAAATCAAAATAATCTAACCTTAATACATATAACAAAACCATCTATATAAAACATTTAATTAAATCATTTATTATTTAAGCTAAATTTAATCTAAAAACCCTAGAAGGAATCTAAATAAATTTACATTCAAACTAATACATTGATATAATATAATAACGATTTTATCTATTTCGATTACTAAATTATACAAACTTCAGACCTACATTAACAATCTAATTAGATAGTCACAATAAATTTTAAATGAGCAAAACTATTAATAAGGTAAAACCAATGTATCTACTTTTTTAATTAAATCCAATGTGGACATAACCTATTTACACTAACAAATCTTTTAAATCAAGAACTAACTAAAACTTTTTAATACTAAGCCTAATTCCCAAATAAAAAATTTCATACAAAAATATATAAATATTCCATCCAAAGAAAAAAAAATAACATTATCGCACCAAGTCTATTTTGAAACTAATTTAACCTTAAAGAAACTAAAAAAATATACATCCCTAAAGATCTCAAACATATCAAAAAAAAAACCCTAAGTTCAAGGGTTGCCGAATTTCTACGCTGCAAAAGAAAATGGCAACGACAGGGGAGGCGGCGAAATTAAACACAGCGGCGACAAAATTTCGGCGGAGGTAGAAGGGCGGATGAAGGGGGAAGTAATACACAGGGAGTGGTGGAGGAGAGGGGGCAGCTCGGTGGTGGCCGTAGGCGGCGGTACCACCGTCTGCAGTGAAAGGAGGAGCAGGGTGGGGGAGGTGCCGGCCAGCGACGGCTCCGCCCCACTGTGTAGACAGTGGGCAGCCCACGTGTTGCGCGGCCCCCCAAGCATGATACACGGGCTGGGGTGGGCTTCAGCCCCCCCACCCAAAAATGAATAATTTTTTTTTTTTAAATTTATTTAATCATATTTTATAATATGGCAACAGCGCTCAGCGCTTACGAAAGCGCCAAATTTTTTTTTTTAAATTGTTTTCGCTTAGCCTTTTTAAAAATATAAGTCTGTTTTAAAACATTTATTTTTTTTCTTTTCATATAAAAATAAACTATTAAATAACAGGGCAGCAAAAGAGATATTAACATATAAAAAATAAATAAATAAATAAAACTGGTGAATTATTTACTGTATTTCTTAAAACAGGGAGCATTTAGACTAATTTTTTTTTAGAAATTTTTGCATTATAATAACCCAAATATAAAGCTCTAAATGTTGGTGGAAGGAAATTTCAATCTTAAAATTTTTTATTTTTTTGAAATTTTTCAACTCTCCAAAAGTTTGAAACAATAAAAAAAAATAGATGATTGCTTTCAAATTTTAATTCTAACAACGGAATATATTCTCCTCTAAAAACAAGTTTAACAATGCTTATAGTATAAATTTCAATAATCCTCTTGGATTGATCCTTATAAAATTAAGAGTGTTATTACATAAACGTTTGAAATTTAAATCACTTGTCAAAATGAGGACTACAACCTCCTTAAGGCCTTTTTCACTTGCAGAAATGGAATTGCTGAAACCTTCAAAGTATAAAGAATGAACATAGTACATCAAAGGCCATAATGCCATTATTTTCAGGGGTACCCATCTTTCCAATAAGGGTAATTTACAATCCTCAAAACTCCACCAAGACCTGAGAAATAAGATGAGGTTGACCATAGAGGCTCACCTCCCAACCTAGGCCTTTACAAGGCCACCCCTGAGCTTGGGGATCCAAAACTGGAATGGGTTACAAACAGAAACACCCAACAAGCAGGAAATAAAATAGAGAACTTAAACACCAGAAAGCTTCCCAACATCAGGATGAACAAGAGCAAGTATCTCCAAGAGACCTTCCCAAAACAGGGGTAGTGGTAGACCTCACTGAAGGAGAAAGCCAAGAATAAACATAGAATACACAAGCCTCACATGGACTTGAAAATGACCATCTTCACAAGATGTTATCCTGAATAACCTCCTTATGCCTCATAGATGCCCTCAGGCCCTTCTTGGCTTCATGGGTATCATGTTACCCCAAGTTTTTCCCTCCACACATGGGAGACTCTACACTAACATGAATCATTTCCAACTACCCCTCCAAGGCTACTTTTCCCTCCCAAGGGTGAGTGTACCTTGAAGACCCATTCAAAATTAATCACAAAATAAAGACATTGAGAACAAACATTTAAATTTCAAAACTGAAAATAAAGCTTCAAAAACACATTGGACCCCATTAATGGAGTCCTTGAGCTCAAGAACACACATAAACACAAACAAATAACTTAAAAGAGATCCAACCTTAATCCAAAGCTAAGGTGTGAAGAGGAATGGTGTTGAGCTATCCTTCCTAAGCTCCTTCTCCAAAAGCTCCTTCAAACTAAATTCTATCTCTAAGGGTAGAGAGTGGGTGAACACTCAACTCATCCTAAAACCTTCCCTAAATAGGAAAACCTCCAACAAGAGCAAGGCTTAACCCAAAGGTGAGGTAACTCTAACCAACCCCAAACTAAACCA